>JAOBAM010000020.1:25314303-25324352 GCA_025212355.1 Notarius kessleri
GCCCTCGCCGGCCACAGGGCTCGAACCCGGACCTTCTTGCTGTGAGGCGACAGCGCTAACCACTACACCACCGTGCTGCCCTGAGCCTAAATTCTCCAGTTTAAATTAAAAACAAAAATCTCTTCTATGTTTTAAACAGTTTGTGGACACCTAGCTATCACACCTATACATGTGTCCTTGCTGAACATCCCAGTCCAGATTGAGTCCCGTTTGCACTTCTAATCATCTCTACTCTTCTGGGAAGGCTTTCCACTCGATTGTGAAATGTGGTTGTCGGGATTTCTGATCATTCAGCCACAAAATAGATGTTTAGTGAAGAGGTCTGGGGTACATTCGGCATTCCGGTTCATCCCAAAGGTGTTCAGTGGAGTTGAGGTCAGGGGTCTGTGCAGGTCAGGACACTCGAGTTCAGCGTACAAAGACATTGTGTGTGCTTTTGACGAAGAAGCACATGTTGGTGTGATGGCCGGGTATCCGTACACTTTTGGCCATAGAGTGTACCTCTGTCCACATTAAAACATTGTTGGAATGCCAGCCCAGGAAGTGATGACAGTCTCAACATTGAGATTAAAATGAAAATTTAATTTAACCTCATGTAAAGACGAATATATATTTGCATACATCAAAAGCACACAGAATGTCTTTGTACGCTGAACTCAAGTGTCCTGACCTGCACAGACCCCTGACCTCAACTCCAACCTCAACTTTATCAGACAGTACTTTTATTACATTCTGTATAATAACCAAAACGTAAAAATGTTATTAAAGAAGGAATTACAGACCTCAAAGGAACAACCTGGTTATAACCACGCACATGACAGTCCTAGCGCATTCCGAGCGCATACCAGGCATTTAGACACAAAAAATGGTAAAAACTTCATAATAATTTCTCCACAGTGTTTTCTAAAAAAAAAATTGATTTAGCGTCCCAAGATGCCATTTTCATCTCAACAAGAGGCAAGAAACTGTTCAGAAATATCCGTATACACATGGGCATGGCTTAAGCTGCACCTGAAATGGTGTACTATGTAGGGATGGGTGATATGAGCTATAAACTATATTGCAATATTTCTCACGATGCATATTTGGCTATGAATATAACGTTCAGAAACAAAAGAAAATGACTGTGCATTTTGTTTGGAAGGAATGTAGAGACGCCGAGGCGCCAGGGGGCGCTCATGCACTCTTGTGTACATAATATCATGCATTATTATACACACAGGACACTTTTCCCATGGAATAAAAACGTGTTCTAGTCCCTTCTAGCAGGTTTATTGATAACATGCAATATTGTTATCATATCGATTATCCCCCATGTCTTACGCTACTCTTCCCAATGGAGAATGAGCGTTCAATATTGTTATAATATTGCACGTTGTCAGGACAACATGATGTCACAAGTCAGAGCTCATGTGAAGATCCAATGACAAAACTTTTCTGCTGTGCATGCGTGCAACCATTTCTTTGTCGGCCAGGAAAGAGAGAAGACGGGGCTAATCCAGGGTCAGGATTAAGCACTAAATAAAGAAACTGAAAACTGAAACTAAAGACGCGCTGAACACCCGAAAGGCTACCAAAACTTCATTAGATATTCTTCACATAGATTTACGAGAGAAAAACATACCAACGGACATCGAAAAACTGGAAAAGAGACACATCAGAGATGTAAAACTTCTGTGCTAGTGAGTGACTGTGACAGTTTGATAAATAAACATGGCTGCGAAGTTTACTTCATTAAAAGTGGAAGATTTTGAGAGAATTTTGGCTGCCAGGTCGCTCCGTTGTGTAGCTGTCGATGTTGATTTTAAAAGTAACTCAGTAAATTACACAGGGAAAATAATAATAATATTCGGCTTGACTGTGCTAGCATTGGCCTGCGCTAACACTACACCAGCTAGAAGGTAACTGGACTGCTGCATTAACAGCACTGAGTTGTGGGCAAGCTTGCGTCGGCCTTTGCTAATGCTACTGCTACACCGGCTGGAAGGTAACTGGACTGCTGCGCTGACAGCACCAAGTCGTAGGTAAGCTAGTGCTGGCCTTTGAGAATGCTTTTTTCTTGGTATATCAGATATATTCTGTTCAGCTAGCATGATATTGAATGTGTCTTCGACTCATTCAGTATCATGCTAGCTGAAAAGAATATATATGATATACTGCTTCAAGCCAGCCAATATTATTTAATTATCACTATCCTGCTATTTATTCCTACTGATATGTTTGTGTGCAGGTATCAGTGCATATCTGGGGTTGTGTAAACTACATTGCTCTTTTAACACTGCTATTTTAATACCTCCTCTTTTATATTTTGCATATTATATGTTTAATCTTGGGGCGGCACAGTGGTGTAGTGGTTAGCACTGTCGCCTCATAGCAAGAAGGTCCTGGGTTTGAACCCAGTGGCTGGCGAGGGCTTTTCTGTGTGGAGTTTGCACGTTCTCCCCGTGTCTGCATGGGTTTCCTCCGGGTGCTCCGGTTTCCCCCACAATCCAAAGACCTGTAGTGAGCTTGACGTGGGGCGGCCTTGAGCTGAGGTGCCCTTGAGCAAGGTACCGAACCCCTGACTGCTGCCCGGGCGCTCTGGGCTGCCCACTGCTCTGGGTGTGTGTGTGCTTGTGTTCACTGCCTCAGATGGGTTAAATGTAGAGGATGAATTTCACTGTGCTTGAAGTGTGCATGTGACAAAGGTTTCTTAAATTTTTAAAAAGGTGTGTGGTCTCTTGTTCATTGCAATTATATCGCAAAGAGTTCATCACTTATTTTATCGCTTTATCATTTGTCTTTCATGCTTTTTCACTCTTGTCTTATCTCCTCTAAATTTATCCTGTTTCTGCTGCTTTTTCTCTTATTGTCATTCCCTCTTCCCACTTTATATCGGTCTTTATTCATTCTTGACACCCCCCCCCCCATTATTTTTATCTCAATAAATAAATGTAGGTTTCTTTTTGGCCTTGTATTTCTTGATTTATTTTTTTTTACTTTTGTTGGATCTTATTTTTATTTTTTCTCCCCCCCTTTTTTATATCATAAATTTCTCCAATTTTGTCCCCCGCCCAAATGAAGTTTGGCAGGGGATATAGAAATGGGTTCCTTCCGTTCGTCCGGCTGTCCACCCGGTCACGTTTTCGTTTCTGGGCTGTCTTTAAAACTACTCAAGATATCTTCATGGAACTTTTATATACAGATCAAGCAACATGTGAACTGGTGCCTTTTGCTATTTTTGGAAATTTCATTTATTTATTTTTTAATTTTTACATAAATAGATTTTGGCTTGGTTTCTAAGAGCAATGTTTGTTTCCAGAGCGTATATCCAAAACTATTCATGATACAGATTTGAAACTTGGTATACGTGTTAACAAGGTGATTGTAGATGTGCCTTTTCATACTGAGAGATTTAAATTTTTCATGTTTCCCTAGAATCAAATTCAGAATTAGTCTCTCGGGTTAGTCTTACAAGTAGGTTTTGTTTCCAGAGCAGAACTTAAACTATGAGTGGCATGGTCTTGAAAGTTGGTATGTGTTAAGTCATGTATATGCGCTTTTTGATGCTAAGAAATGTGAGGGATTTAAATTTTGAGCTCACCTGGACCAAAGGTCTGGTGGGTTTATGCCATGGGCTGCTGAGGTCAGTGTAAAGAAGTCGGGTTGGATTCCTGCAGTAGAACTTGAAAAATGTGACAATATCTTGAAACTTGGTATATAGGGCGGGGGATATAGATGACCGTCGTCTTTGTTTTTCTTGTAGATTTTAGTTTTTCATTTTTCCCTTACTTTTTCCCCTCTCTTATATTTTGTCATTTTTGGTCTTGTTGCTTTTCTTCCCTTGTTTTCATTCTTTGTTAGAATTTTTTTTTTTTTTATACCCTCTTGGATCTCTTGCTCCTCCTCTGCCAGTCAGTCACGATCATCTTGTTTTACTTTGTTTTGATATTTTCTCTTACTCCTCCCTGGAATTTTCTCCCAGTCTCTCTGTCCTGACATTACCAAGTCATCACTTTGTGTCCTGTAATGGCAATCAGTCCCTCACCTCTCACTCTTCCTGCAGAGTCGAGACAATCAATGCGTGTGAGCGAGTGCTCTTGTTCTCTAACTTCCCAGCTTCATGCCAGAATAAGCAGGCTCGGGAGCATGAGGTCGCTCAGCGTCATCCCCGGCATCCAAAAAATTCTCCGTCACGGCCAATTCAAAGACCAATTTCTCTTTTCTTTCGCTAATCTCCTCGTTGGTTTTTGATCAGACATGAGGGAGTACCTTTGTGATCATCACAGGGTAGATTATTCTTTCTAACCTCTCTCATCTGTCGAGGTTTAGAATTTAAAGAACAAAGCGATAAACTAGTGTCTATTTATTTTTAGATCTCTGTAGTGGAATGTGCTCAAGTCTTGTCTGCACTCACGAGTGGACTTTGTTCAGTACAGTCTGTACTGATGGTCCTTTCCCTTTGATTTCCTCTGCGGATTAAAAAATATGGCTTTACTTTCACAAAACATTGCATCTCAGTCTCTAACGGTGACAGAATGAACGTGCTCATTGTTTTTGTGCTGTGAATGACGTACTGTAGGTTTTCAGTATTAAAGGAGACGTATTATGAAACTCACTTTTTCAGGGCTTGTGCACAAACGTGGCTATCTGGAGTCAACGCACAAACTCCTGAAATAACAGTCCAGTTAATTTCTTTTGTGCTGACCGTTTCAGAAAACCTGAGCTTCAACAAGCCGTTCGGGTTTTGCTCCTCTTTCGATGTCACAAGAGGAGCTCATGAGAATTATCCCGCCCCCTCATCTGAATATGCTTCGGAATTGCCTTTGTGAGTGAATATTCATGAGGAAAGCGCTACCTGATTGGCTGGTGGAAGAGGGGGGTGGGGTGAGCAGTGGCTCATCATTTAAAGGAACAGGTACACAAATTGGCCATTTTGAACAGGGCTGTTTAGACAGGATGAGGAGGGAGCTGTGGTGTTTTGAGCAAAGCACATCAGACATTTCAGTACGACCTCAGGGATCGGTGTCAGCTTGTGGAAAAGGGGTACATGTCATCACCTTTTAATGATGTTGGCCTAATTGGCACTGATGGTCAGTGGATGACAAGGTGTACTGAGATACCAGGGGCGGATCCAGACCGATGCATGTGCATCAGTCAGAAATATATGTGCACCACTTGGCGTTTGTTTACTTTACCGCTAGCTGGCGACACGGGCTATAGTCATGCTCAAACAGACCACTGGTTTAGGATCCGACTACTTGTGGTAAGCGGTGATGCTTACCTGACCTAATTATCTGTATTCTCATGATGCTTTGTATAGCGTGCCCGGAGGTGAAGAATCTAGGTCATACCAGTAAAATGCTCCAGAAAGAGGTTGAAATTTGCCACGAATAGCAGGCCGAGCGGCGGTCGGTAGCAGACCATACCTGGGTTGTTTTGAAAGGTCTTGGGGACAGAGAGGTGCCTGTAAAGTTTGGCGAGGCTTGGACTTTCAGTGGCCTGGTTATGAATTTTTAAATTCCTGTGCGCGTGCATGGTCGGAGCTAGGACTCCTATTAAAGTTTTTGGCAAGCCACGCTCACAAGGGGGTTTGGGGGCAAATAGCAGGCCGAGCTATGATCGTAGCGGGCTGCGGCTGCCCTCTTTGGAAAGGGCTTGGTGTGCTCCAAGCCCCTGTGAGCTGATAAAATTATTGAAAATATTTCTGCAAATATGCATCTGTCAGATTCTTGGGCTGAAGCCATTCCCTGAATACCACCACAACAACGGACTCGCTCTGTACTTTGTCTGTATAGATGTTTCATATGACCGAATATGATGCTCTTTATTGTTTGTCATAGTGCTTTGCTGATTTATTTTATGGACTGGGTGAGCATCTCATGTCAGAATTGTGTATTCATTTCTTGTCAGGTTACCTTAGAAGTGACAAGACTGCTCGTAGTTGTCATTTTTCAACCTCCGCGCATTTGAGCTTCAAATGTGCGTGCGTGGGGAGGAAATCATGGATGCGCAAATTATTATTTTTTTAAATTTATTTTTTACGTTTCTTTAACAGTAAGCTAGCTGGATAGCTTTGAGGGATGCAGTCGTCTATTTTCCTCCTCAAAACAGCGAACCATATAGTCAGTGTTGTAGATTTAACAAGCTTTAATATATATATATATTTTTTTCCTGCATGTTTATTCTAAAGCAAATACTTGTGTGTGTGTGTGTGTACACAGCCTAAATCGTTTAAAGGTAAGAAGTGATGCTAGGTTTACTGCTGATGCTGTGCGCAGCAATGTTGATTTGAAGTCACTTGCTGAAGTTTGAGTTCAAGTAAGAATTCTGAGTTGAAGGGATTTTTTTTATTTTTTTTTAATATATATAAAGTTGGCGGTCAAGAACTTTAGTCAAAAGTAGTATTAAATCATTACATGGTTCTAGTTTAAACCACAGAATCCTGTCAAGTTGATTCATTTCCTTGTTTGGGGAACAGTAAATGATGTATGTCGAACCCTATATCAGCGTTTCCCTCTCTGAGGGTTCATTTTAGGAGGTCAACAACCCTGATCAATCCTAAAAACCACCAAAGTGGTCTTGAGTGTTTGTTTTGGATTTGGATTGAGTGACTATACTGTGAAAGTGCTACTAGACTCCAGATGCTGTTTCACTGAAGATGTATAATGTATAAATAGTGGGTCACAGCAGGTAGCATTTGCTCAAAGCAGTGCCTCACAGCTCCAGGGTCCCCAGTTCAATCCAGAGCATCATCTCTCTGTCTCAGTGTAGGTTTCCTTCCATTTGGCAAAAATGTCAGCAGATGAATTAGTGATGTTAAATTGCCCCGATGTGTGAGTGAGTGTATGAATATTTTTGTGCGCATGCTGTCCTACGAGGACCTGGCATCCCATCCAGGGCGTCATCTTGCCTCACACCTGAATCTCTACAACGCTGATCAGGATAAAGTGCTTGCTGATGACGAATGGATGAAGTTGTGGG
Organism: Notarius kessleri; assembly: GCA_025212355.1. Taxonomy (NCBI): domain Eukaryota; kingdom Metazoa; phylum Chordata; class Actinopteri; order Siluriformes; family Ariidae; genus Notarius; species Notarius kessleri. Next base: position 25,321,267 of record JAOBAM010000020.1, read on the forward strand.
TCTTGGCAGAGTGACCTGCTACCTGCTTTTGTGGTGTGTTCCTGGTCTTTTAACTTGTCAGTTGGTGGTGGTCTGTGTGGGGTCAGTGGACGATCAGGATCCGAGACTGAACAGGCGGTTGGGAAAGCCGATCCTTCTTATTATAACTCGACTGGCGGAAATGGGGGGGGGGGGTAGCAGGGGAACACTGGCCCCTGGGTCAAAGATCAGATCATTCTGATGTTACAGAACAGCTGTCCAGACTTTGGAAAGCTGTGTGAGGGTACATACTTTCCAAAAAGCAGGAGGTGATGGGTCAGCTTGGTTTCTCCCCACAGAGGCTGGGCAAGAGTGCGACTAATGGGCAGTTCGTCACTAATGGATATTTGAGTCTCTTTTGGGATGGCAGAGTTTTAGTGAACGAGACAAGAACTATCCAGGGAGTCTGTAACTGGGCACTTATTGCCAGAGTTTTCTTTCGATTTGAATGAGATGACAGCGAACAGAGCTCTTGAAAATCATTTAATCATCCTTGATATGTTCTTGACTCTTGGGGTTTAATAATAGCTGATGGTTATTCTAAAATACTGGACATCATTCTTCACGTTAGTTAATGATCGTCTTTAGGAGGGGTGTGTGAGAGAGAGCGAAGGGGAGCAAGAGTGCGAGTGAGGGCGCGACAGCCATCATTAGTGTGCTGAACTCAGACCGGCACATAATGGTAGCAACTTGGAGGCTTCTTGTGAATGTTGTGTATTCCTGTTTCCACAGCAGCAGTGTGCCTCGTTTTGTTGCACCAATCATAGAGCTCGGTCGCTGGACAGGGCATATAGCCTGTAGCCGTCTAATTACAGCTAGTTTACATACCGACACGGACCTCCCGCTGCTACTCTTAGCCTTTCTTTAGCAGGCATCTGGGTGCACACTTGCCTAAGATTATCAGCAAACAACCTGAGGGTGGGATTGAGACTGTTGGAGAAGGGGTCTAATTAGTCACAACAGGCTCTATAGCTGTTTGTCTATAGAGGATTTTTGTTTTTCATGCAGCATTCATCATATTGCCAAGGAAACGAAACAGCCATGACGGTTCATAATGAAAAGACGACTGCAGTCAGTACAATTGCGCTAAAAGGATTACAAATGTATTTTATCCCAACAGATCATGTTCCATTGGAAAGCTGAAACATGCAGGCATCACAGATCCATAGACTTTACCCACAACTGTTTTATTTATTATTTATTCTGCACTGTGTGCGTGCATGCGTGTTCACTGCTTCAGATGGATTAAATGCAGAGAAGGAATTTTGCTGTGCTTGAGTGTACATGTGACAAAAATAAAGGTGGTTTCTTCTTAATTTACCCACAAATTTATTCCACTTAGTGTTCAGTAAACCAGCTACTGGATTTGGGACACTCGGACATCCTGAACTATTTAGTATTTGAGACTTCTAAATACACCAGAGATGCTAAAGATGTACAAAAGTACAGATACCGACTAATATTTCAAGGCAGGTTTCGTGTCGGAATGTTATGGAAAATTCCCGATCACGAAAAATACCTTATTACGACAAACTCAAACGCAGACTTCGAATAGTAATAAACAAGCTAGGGCCTAGATCTAATGTTTTATAGTGTTTAGTTGAGTCTACATTATCAGTACATAAACGTGTTGCTAGTCTTGCGAGGCATCAGGTCGAATAAAATATATCGCATCCAAAGCCCACATCCAGATCTGCATTTTATCGCTGCACAGAGTTTTCATACTAACCTGATTTTTATAAAATGTTGTCCACACACGGGAATGCTTTTATCATCCAGTCATCCTGTTTAACTGCAGCTTGCCATTTTTCTCATCTTCCCAGGTTTGCCAGGAAGCGGTGAAAATTGAAAACAGGCTTCTCTCCATGTCTGTTATTACATCCAAAAGCACTACAGGTCTCTGGTGCTTTTTCTTTTAGATGAAACTTCTACAAGTTTATCTATAGATGTTTACTGAATTTGGCTTGCAGTCACTCGTGTACGCTTGTGCCGGTCGCTGGCAAACACAAAGCTTGCCTGGCAATATGGCTGTGTAAACAAATCCGCGGTTGTGATGACATGTGAAAGTCCTCTATTGTCCCAGCGTAACCTGGAATTAGCAGTCAGTTACTATGGTAAAGTCACGACTCTCAGGTTGGGCCTCTGGTGCTGTTGTGTAATCAAAAGCTGTGCATTAATGAATAATGCACAATTGTTAAGCTGCAACTATTGACACTACAGAGGGATTTGTAGCAATTGGCGAGAGTGGGTTAGAACTTGCAATTTCGCTTTGTCGTATATAAAAGGGGTTTATCGACAGGTTAATAGAATAAAGTTGTCAACATTTGGTTTTTGAATGGCAGTGATGTGTTGAAACAAATCACTGTAATGACTTGGTTGGGCCTCGTTCAGCATGTTGATTTATTTGTACATCATTCACCGGAGTGTTTGCATGTGAAATTTTGGTATTCGTGAAAATCTTGTCAATTTGGAAGAAGTCAGATCCTACTCGTGTCCTTGAGGGTGTGCAGGAAGATTAACTAATGTAGACGTTGATTGATGGTACCATAAACGTACAATGTGCTGCAATGTCTCACTGGATAACTTGGTTCCGTTTTCCACGACATCATCCGTTAATGCTGTAAAGCATTTTATTAGAACCAGCACCAAGTTCCCGATAAGTGACCGATCTGGTATGTCTCAAGGTGCAATGTGTATATTGTATATAACGGGGTGGTGATGTATCGACCATGTCCTGCATTTCGTCTTATTTTATTCAAATGGAAAGCAAAGAATTAAAACCATATGCCCTGTGGAAACACCCCCCCCAATCTCAGTCTGGAGTGGTGACGTGGATATTTAATTCTCCCTTAGCTCTTATTGCATAGCCTACGTATTCCCTTTCTTGAACACGTAAGGTGAGTTACATTTGAGTTTAGTTCATTTTTCCTTCCCTGAGATTTTTTTCTTTTATAAGCCCAGAACATAAGTGTGCAGGTTTGTATAATGCACTGGAGGCCACGTTGATTTTTGTTAAATTTTTTTATTTTATTTTATTTTTAAAGCAAGAAATTTACAACGAGGAGGAT
>JAOBAM010000020.1:25395088-25408027 GCA_025212355.1 Notarius kessleri
ATCGCTATCCATGCTGTAAAATTAATGCTGTTCTCCTGAGAAATGCGAAAATAAATGTTGACAAAAATTGCTACTATGTTTGTTGTTGTTGTGAACAAGCGAGTTGCCAGAGGTCCGTAACCGGGATCCGTATCGTAGGATATGGACCCGCTCGCCAGCCAATCAGAGCGCGGGATTTGATGGAAACCGGACCACAAAAAAAATTACAATTATTAATGAAGTTATGGACTAATTAAGCCTTAATGAGCAGTTCAATAAAAAGGTCAATTCCTTGCTGTTTTGGATTCTTTCTGGCAAATAGGTCAGTATTTCTAGGGCGTATATAGCTTCTATATATAGCATGTATATAGCTTACAGCATTTATTGCACAAGGAAGGTGGCCCACTTAATATCGTTCCTTCTGGACTAGACGGGGCCCGAGTGAGCTACCCCGTCCTTGATGGTCTCGTCTAACTATAAATGGATAAAAAGTATTGTTGTTTATTAAATGTGAATTACCTCACTGTCTTTTCTCTCAGAGGACGTATATTGTGGGACTCGTGCCCGTCCTAGTGTTTGGCATTTGGGTGCTGCTGGATTTGAAGATGGGCATTGGTGTGTACGGCGCGGCCGTGCTGCTAGGAGCCGGGTCTGCCGTCATTCTGGTGATGTCGCTGTCCATGACTGCTAATCTCATCGGAGATCAGACGGTAACAAAAAAATCCCCTTTTCAACATCACTATTAATCTTTCAAGTTTGAAAGCTTGACGTCTGTGCTTTCAGGAAGCTCGTTTTGTTTGTTGGTTTGTTTGTATGAGTTATACATGACAAATAATCAATATGGATTTAAAGTTAGCAAGATAGACGAAGATTGCTTTAATTGTTAATTCTGTATGTTTGTAATGTTTTAAGGTCTGGTCTCGCAACACCGATAACTATAACTACAGCTATCACGATACCTATAAATAAATCCGTTCCCTGCAGTTTATGTGGTCGGTGCTCACAGCAGACCGATAACGATCCCTATAGCCCAGGCCTGGGTTTATCCGTATTGGTGAAACTGCTTCTGGAGCCATTTTTCCAGGCCTGGACCTGATCTGATAAAACATCTGCTGACCAATCAGCTAATTGTTCGCATGTGACGTTGTCTGAGCACGTGCTATTTTTCCCCGGGCGTCTTTATACATACATATTGCATCATGAAGTCACAGAATATGGATTCACAGAAAATAAAATACATAATACAAAGCACGGATCTCTTATTCACGGATATGTGATTATTTTCCATGAAATATCAACAGTAAATTAATAAGGTAAACCTATAAATGCAGGTAAGATATTTTAATTATGAACTTCAGCAGTCCAAACATTGTTTTAGACTTCTTAATTTTTTTTTTTATCCGTGACTCATCCATATGAAATCCATAACCAATCTGTAATATACTAAAATGTCCATGACCAATCCATAAATTATTAGCATCTGTGATACATCCGTATTAAAATCTGCAACCACTCTGTATTTTGTATCCTTTTTTTATTACATTTCCGTAGTCCGTGACCTATGTGTATTTTGTTAACTGCCGGAATATGTGCATGAGTTCAAGTTGTACAGTATGACCTGGAATAATGTGCTACTACTTGGGGGGGGAACCTTCCATGACTCTTCCTAAGTTGCACGCATTTATTTACCTGAGTGGCAGGACCAAGTGATATTACAGTCAGGATTATAGTTGTGGTGTGACGGTTCTAGACTGGAACTAAATTCAGGCAGAGCTATAGTCAGAGAAGCATTTCAATGCTTGGAGAAGCATTTCAGTGACCTCAAAAGTGCAGGAGTCTTTTTTTTTTTCCTGACTCAATTTTTCAGTGACGTTAATTTTCGCCCATCTAATGTACAAGTAGGATTGGAGAAAACGCTCAACTCGGAAATCCAGTATGCAGTGCAGCTATACAAAACAGTTACTTGGAGTTATGGCAGAGACTTTGCTTGGTTAGTTAGCAACCTACAAGATGACAAGCAAGATTATGTTCAAGGATGGTGGTGTTGGCTTGCAAGTTGAAGCTTTGCAACCTTATCTGTTTGAACAGTGTGTGCGGATGAAGGAATGAGAGAACTGGACTGACTAAAAGACTAAAGCACTGCTGCATCACGCCATGAATAGAGACTTGATGTAAGAAAACATTAATGAGGATTAAGCCACTTTAAACTCAAATTTAATAATAAAATGCATTTTCAAAGAGCCAATACTGATTATACTTACTGATCTGCAAGTTCTTCAGGGTGGATATATACATTTTTTTTTTTTTTTTCCTCTTCCCATTTAAGGATTCTAAAGCTGTGTATTAGGGAGATGTGTTAACACTCAGAGTACTGATTCGCATGCCAGATGTTTCATCTCGGCACTGTTACAAAATGTAAGGAAAGACATTTTCATTTGTGAGGAAGAACACGTTTCAACTCCAAAGATCTTACTGTTCAGCTGTAATGGCTGCACCGAGGAAAATAAATATGTAGACTACAATCTTCACAGTGATTTTTTTTTTTTTTTTTTCCTACATGAAAAAAATAAGATTCACAATACTAATTTAATATACTCCATAACATCTATGTATTTCTAGGTCTTTATGCTTTAGTCATTCACCACATGTCCAGACTGAGCTCTTAATGTATCTGATCACAACACTCAAGAGTGTAGTTAGATGTGGGCCAGGAGAAAGCAACCATTTAAAGAGATGAAGGCCGAGCCAGAGGCCTCCATTTGGCTCTGATCAGGCTCCATCTGAATCCCTATTCCTGTGGCTTTGGACTCCACTCTGACAGGTAGAGCTCCCATGACGAAAGTACACTGGAGGCCTTGCCTTTCTTCCCAGAGCAGAATGAGACGGAGTATCAAACGGCATCTAGGCCGCTTTGTGGAGCGCAAGACATAAATTATTTGGCTCTGGCAGATGTTCTGCGATCGAAATCTGCATGAATCGAGAGCCATTGGCAGTGTGTCCCACAACTTATTAGTTTTCATGATGCATGCTGGAGCAGCTCAGATCCTGGCAGATTTACAGCAACTGTAAATCAGCGCCTGTCATCATCTCAGCCACTTTGGTAGAGATTATTTCACTCTGCTAATAAAGCAACTCCAGCTCAGCTTTACAAATGCCTGCAGGTTAACAACCTTGGCAGCTATGTGATCTCAGCACTCTCTCTTACACTTCACGCAACTCAAAGGGCTGGGAAAGGACTAGAAACCCCAACCATAATGGAGCTTGAAATGGATCCCATGTGGATGTTCGATCCCAACCCACCTGACTTTTCCATGCTCCAGTGTCAAGTGTTTAGGGTTTCAGAGCTCATTTGTTTCCATTTTGATGCCGGTGTGTATCTGTGCTTTCAATAATGGACTAATTTTCATCTTTAGCCAGCGGGTTTGCTTATTTGCCCTTTGAAAATGATGAAATTATTAAGCAGCGAGTGTTTCTGGGAATTGTGAATGGCTCCCATCAAATAGCGTGCGATTACAGTGATGATTAAGAGTATGTGACTTTAAGTAGTAATTTTTGACGACATTTGGATGCGAGTTACAAGTCGTTCTCCATACACTGCCTTTGTGGTGATGAGTAAAAGATAAAGGACAGCTCAGTCAGCATATGGTTTCCTTTCATGACTTGAATAACTGACAAACGGCACCCTCAATTGCCCAACAGTGAGCGTATGAGCTGTTCTGCTAAAATATGACACAACCCTGTTCTCATTCCTCACCCTTTTAATTTCCTTTTCAGTATGAAGAGCAATTTGTTATACTGAATTTCTTCATAAAACAATGATGAACATCTTAAGTGGTGGTTTCATGGCTAGTCATTGTTTTATGGTTGATTATTATTATAAGAAGCTGCTAGTCTGACCCTTGGACTAGGTTTATTATGGGGATCCAACCTCATATCATCCAATGCATGATTTGTTCTTACAAACCACAAAGCCAGATTTTTCTCACAGCCTGAGTATACGCGATCCACTCCAGTCCCCGAGAGAATGATCACAACTCTTTTCTCTCACACACTGCTAATAGTTCTCCATTCTTTCTTTCAGGAGTCTTGTTCCTTTCCTCAGGGACTTTGCATGTGACTCATTAAGTGGTTTGTGTGGTGGGGAATTACACATTTTTAAAAGGTTGAATGAGTAATTAGCATTCTGGTGAAGACTTCTACTGTCCAATTTTTATAGTAACAGTCCTGGAATTGGGTGTACAAGGCATCATGTATCATGGTGGTTTTGATGTTGACAATAGTTTGGTGACCATGTGCTGGGTGGCCTGGAGAGCTTTGATGGGGTTTTGGGTGCATTCCTCTTCTCCCTGTTGTGCACTTCCTTTATTTATAATCTAGTAAGAAAGTCCCTTGAAGGATCCTTAATAATGTTGGACTTGGTGTACAGTATCAACACAAGAAGGGACTCAGATTTTATACACCCTCTGAGGAAAAAAGTAGTTCCTCAGGGGTTCTTTGGATGGTTAGTGGTTTTAGTTTTCTAAAGAGGCAGTGGTGCTTCAGTGATTTGTACTGATCAGAAGGTTGTCCATTCAATTCCTGGTACTACATTATTGAGCCCTTGAGCCACGCCCTTAATACTCACTTCTACTGGAGGTCAATTTGGATAAAAATGTCAGCCAAATGAATGTGATTATTCTATCCACATTCACTGGATATGAGCAATCGCATGCTCTGATTGATTGGCTACTCTACTACTAGGCTATCAGCTCATATAGCATGAGTAGAGAAAAACAAAATGGTGGAGCGTGTTACTGAACCAACCGAGGACAAAATAAAAACCCCAAATAAAAAAAAAAGCAACAAAATATGGAATATTTTGTTCTATTTGATGGTAGGAACACCATTTTTATTTTCAAGAATAATCATTTTAGCATTTGTGTACATTCTAAGCAGAAATTATTTTGTCGGACGTTTTGTATAAAGTTTTTATCTATTGAATTTGCAAAAAAAAAATTAATGCTTCATTTCTCAAAATCCAGTGAATGTGGATAGAATAAGTTATTCCACTCAATCTCCTCATACGTGGCTTATAGCCGACTCAGTGCTCCGTGCCTTGTCAGCCATCACCTCATGTACGACTCAATTTCGTGGAATAACTGCTAAATATACTTTTCTGAACCCTCTGTTGTTTGGGTTCTGCATAAACCGTTTTAGGGTTCCCTCAGAAGGACAAAACTTTAAAGGACCCTTTTTTTTTTTTTTTTTAACAAATGTTGGTCTATCTTGAAGCGATCTTTCTTTTTTGTGAATAATAGCAAACAGAAGCAAAGCAAAATCTTACTTTTGTTCAAGATTTTGATCAACTGGCATTTCAGATTGTTGCATAAGACAAACACTCTACTGATGGAGAGAGAATGCTGTCAATAATTTGAGGCATGGTAAATTCATTACTAGCAGACTGCGCTCATCATACACAGTAGATCGTAATTCTGCTGTTTTTGATTTTTCTCTGACACCCCCCCCCTTTTTTTTTTTTTTGCTTGCTTTCAGCATTTTTGTTGTTTGACAACAAATGCTCTAAATGTGTTTTCTTTTAGCTACCCTCTGCAACTCTCTGTAAAGATTGTAATCGAGAGCATTTCCTCATGTCAACATGTCGTAGGCTCCTGATTCAATAAACACAGAATCCGGGGTTGGGGTTCTTCCACTAGGCAACCAGTCTGGGAGCGGGTTTCTCAGCCCGAGGTGGGCTGTCAAGATCACATTTGGAGGAGAGCCAGAGGAGGAACCGTGCTAGCTTGAGTCTCTCAAGAGCATCATGAGACACTTGGGTTTAGCTGCCATCCATAAATACTAAAACTTTTTTTTTTTGTCTTTAAAGATTTACAGCCAGAAAAGTGGTCTGCTTTCTCTTAAGGGACCTGAGTGGTTTCAGGGCCGCTTTTCCTTGGTGACCGAGGAATGATGAGGCTGTGAGAAAGGGAGGCTGATTATGGAGAAGGAGTTAAAGTATTATGTTGAGAATTTAGGGCAGACTAACTTTGCAGATTTTTCAGAGATATAAAGAGAGTGAAGAGGGCATTTTACCAGGAGAGTGTGGTTAGGGTTTTTTCTGATAGAGTGAAGGGGATTTTTACACCATCATGCCATTTGTTTTTACTTGAATTTCAGCTGTAGATTGTCCTTCTGATTTTGGATTGATTTAAAAAAAAAACCCAACAAACTCTGCTCTTTTGAAGAGAGTGAGAGTATGGGAAATAAGGGACATGACACTTGTTTCCCATACCCTTGCTCTCGCCCTCATTTAATTTTTAATTTTTTTTTTTTTTAAACTGAGGTTTTGACTAGTGAGTCAGTTGCAGAACACATCATATTAAACGACCTTATCACAGAGAATTTCACAACCAGACCTTCCCTGAGGCAAACTGTGACCACAATGCTGCTGCTTTTTTCCTTCTGCCTGTTAGTTTCATGATCTCACATCTTTTATCGTGGAAAATGAGAGGCACTGTCTCTCATTTTTCAGTCTCGAGGAACTAACTTCCTTATTTTTTCAGTCGCCCTGTTAGTGAAGGCTACAGTAACCTCCCTAACTGCAGCAGCAATTATTTCCGCTTTACAAACCCACACTCGCCTTTTGCTTTGTTACACTTATTATAGCTGCTAAGCTGATACTTGGTGCTAAACCACACACGTCCTATTTTGTGGACACCCTTTTGTGTGCTGTTAATGTTTCCTGGAATCGATGCACTAGAAAGTAACCATCAGTGGAACTGTGCGATTGTCAGGCGAGCAGTGTTGGGCAGCTTGGTCTTGTTTATGGTGTGGTTTGTAAGTAGCCATAGTGTGTGTTGAAATGGCAGAGACAATTAAAGCTGGCCCCTGCGGCCCAAGCCACCTGATTTAATGCAGTGGCTTGTGTGGGCGATTAGACTGACCCCCATCTCAGTCTGGCTCCCTGAGGGCTGCTAACAGTGACAGGAAATGTGTGTTTGAAGAGAGAAACTGCGTGTGTGTCAGAGAGAGAGAGAGAGATGTCTGTAAGCAAGCCACAGAGGCTTTTGGTTTATGTGGGAGATATTCTTTAAACATGGCCCCCACCTCCCCAGTCCACGAGCTTCAACCATCCCATCATAAGATCCTCAGTTGTGTGTGGGGGGTGGGAGAAGAAAAACAGGAAGGCTCAGGACCTTCATTTCCCATTCCTTCAACAGATTGCTTCTTTTTCCCATGGCTTTGAATAGAGATGAAACAGGACTTTTGCGTTTGACTGTACGAACCACACAAACATGTAGCCGTAGGGTGAATCCCGTTGCAATATTACAATATGGAAAGGACTGCTTTGATGTGCATGTCTCCGTGAGATGAGAGACGGGGGAGCAATAAAAACAGGACCAGTGGCGATGCTTTTGATGTCAACACGGAGGAATTATCAAGAAACAATTTTCCCTGGTCTTAGGCCAAGACTTGAGGTTGCACTGAGATCCTATCTGTCTCAGACCACATTTAATGAAACAGATTTGTCACTGTAATAAATGTGAATATTGGACAGTGTCGGAGAAAAATGTCTCTCTGTGGCGAGCAGTGAGGGGGAAAAAGTACTTTGTATTAAAATGTAATTTGTCAGTCAGCGTTTTGAAAGTGTGAAAATATGACTAGACAATCCACCCTATTAAAGGCTATTAGTGGAATGATCACTGGCTGGTATTACACGTTGATAAATATTTTTTTCACATCCTGTATCTCAATATTATTCGCTCATTGCACATTATTGTACATGTTTGTGTGTCCTCATCCCAACTCGTACTGTATACAAAACCACAAATTGCAGCTTGTGGAGGCCAAGTTGTGGTCTACTGCTTTCAACTGATACAAAAAAAAAAGACATCTTGATGTACAGTATGTCTGTGTTTTGTATTTAAAGGACCTTCAACTGTAGGAAAGTACCTCAGGGATCACATGGTGTCTCAATTCTACAATTCAGGCAGGTATGCACGATTTAGCTTAAAACAGACTTTATTTAAATGTCAAGTTTGTGTAAATAATACAACAGACTGTGAGATACAGTATATTATATTAGGGATGAAGGGTAGGATTCGGGAACGTTTTCTAGTATTTACTTGCAGCATGGTAGATCTTTATAAGGATTATAACAAGTCTATTTTCCAGACTACAGCATGGAACGATACAAAAGTACACATACAAATGGACTTCATCTCAGGGATTCTGATCTGAGAATGCAATTAGCACAATCGTGTCGAAATGCATTTGTTATGGAATGTGTTTGGTTTTTGTATTAAATTCCAAGCTACAGTTAATTTAAACGCGCGTGTTCCCGGTTCAGTCTTTAGCTCAGGTTTCAGTCAGTGTGGAGTTTCCCATGTTCTCACTGTGTCTGTTTGGGTTTTCCCTGGGTTCTCCAGTTTCCACCCACCTCCCAAATACATGCAACTGAAAACTCTCAATTGTTACTAGGTCTGAAATGCAAAATGTGTGTGCGCATGATGGACTGGCAGCCTGTTGAGAGTGTATTTCTACAGTGTATACTCCAGTGTGTGTACATTAAAGCAGCTTTGGATAAAGTATGCTTCTAGATTGAGTTTCTACATGACTACAAAGACAAAATAATAAGGGGGTATCACTTAAGCATCCCATACTGATTAGCAAGGGGGGGCTGGAATGGAATGTTCACAAGCACTTATAGTCAGGTGTCCACATACTTTTGGCAATATAAATTAGTATATACATTCCTTTTGTTTGTAACTACATTCCTTTTCTATTGGTTTCATTGTAATTACAACATGGTGGTTCAGTCCTACTGCTGCACAACTCCTCCATCCCTGGTTCGATCGAGTTTTACGTGTTCTCCCTGTGTCCCCATTTGTATCCTCTCACTTCTAAACACATGCCGGTAGGTGGATCGTTTCTGGGGTAGGCTCCAGATCCACTGCAATCCTGACCAGGGGAAAGTGGTTACTGAAGACCACTGAATTTATAATTGATATAAGCTGAGACTACAAAATACGCCTAATCCTGTGCTTCATATCACTATATTTGGGGCTAAAATCAGACACATGCAGATTTCAGCTAGCATATTGATGCTAGCTGAATGTAATATATCAAATAGACCACGAAAAAAGCCAGCCAATAATAATAATTACTACACACGCTTTGTATGTTAGTGCGGCAGTCCAGTTGCCTTCCAGCGAGTGTAGCTTTGAGCAGTAGTGTTGGCAAAGACCAACACGAGTTTACCTGTGACTCGGTGCTGTTAGCGCGGCAGTCCAGTTACTTTCCAGCTGGTGTTTATCAATAGTGTTATCGAAGGCCAACACTTGTGCAGTGCTACCGAGAACTCCTAGCTAATGCCTAGCTAGCTTGACTTAACAACCAAGAAACTAAGATTTCTGTCTCCAGACTCTTATTCCATGCACGCTTGCCACAGTTTTTTTTCACTCATACTTAAGTATTAATTTCCCTGTGTAATTTAGTTTGTTACTTTTAAAATCTGCAACGGAGCGATCTGGCAACCAAAATTCTCTTAAAATCTTCTGCTTTTAATGAAGCAAACCCGGCGGCTATGTTTGTTTACAAATGGTCACTTGCTGGTGCAGAAGTTTTACGTCTCCGATGTGTGACGTCGTGTTGTCTTGACGGCATGCAATATTGTAACAATATTGCACACTCGTTCTCCATTGGGTAGAGTGGTGTAATACACGTAGGATGAGTGATATGATATTGCATGCTATTGAACCAAATGAATGAAACCTGCTAGAAGGGAATAGAATACATGCTTTTATTCCATGGAAAAAATGGCCTGTATGTATTATAATAATACTGTACATTGTATTTACATTACAGGCATTTAGCAGACACTCTTATCCAGAGTTGTACAAAATACCCGGAGCAGTTGGGGGTTAGGTGCTTTGCTCAATGGCACTTCAGACATTTCTGCTGGTCCCAGAGAATCAAACCAGCGACCTTTTAGTCCCAAAGCTGCTTCTTGAACCATTAGGCCACGGCTTCCCTCGGCACAGGATTAGGTGTATGTTCTTGTTCCAGTAGTCACCCCATCCCGTTACAGCCTTCACTGTTTCATAATTGTAACATTGGACAGATTTTAATTTGTGCTAAATTCTGCATGAACCAGTCGCAAGCTTAACATGTGTACATTGCTAATCCTGAAATCTCTCAGCATTTGATTATGTAATTGCGTAAAAAAAAAAAAAGTCAGTGCAACCATCAAGATCTACTTCTTGAAACCGATTCCTCCCACAGGCTCCTCACTCAGCTTAGGGAACTGCCATTCCTTTCCAATTCTTGACAGGAACAGTAAAGTTGAGTAGTGATTACTATGACATTGAATTTATCCAGCATGGCCCTTTTAACTGCCCTTTCGTCTCAACTCTCTGCTTTGCCTTGCTCAAGATATTGAAGGGGTCATCCTCCTTGTCTACTCTCTCTCTCTGTCCATCCCCCGGAAGCTCATTATCCTGTTAACACTACATTTATCTGACAAGACAAAAGTGAGCGGGTGACCCAGCCACCATTAAAGATTAATAGAAAGGCATAAAAAAGGGACAGCGGGATTTAAAAAAAAAAAACATGCCTTAACCAGACTTTTCCTTTTAAAAGTTTGAGATGGGACTGACAGGATTATTAATCAGACGAGAGGAAAGATCAGACCTCTGTTCCAGCTCCTTCACTTAAAGTCTTTAGTTAGCATGGCTGGAGAGGAGGCCCAGGTCAGGAGGGCTGGCACTAATTGGTTCTACAGGGCTTTGAATAACTGAGTCCAATTATGAAATCACTCAGAGAGAGAGAGAGAGAGAGAGAGAGAGAGAGAGATTGTAAATTCAGTGTAGTGTTTGAGACAATGTGAGGCTGGAAACCTATGGAGAAGAAGCAAAAGATACGAAAGGAGAGGGACGAAGAGAGAGAGAGAGAGAGAGATATGGAGCCAACTTGTCTCTACTTCCTTCCTTTCCTCTGTGTGTGGCTATTAATAAAGTGTATAAATCATTGGTGGTATAAATTTTAATAACAGGTTTTGTGAAAAACACTGTCTCTGAAGATAGCTCCAGCTCATTTTAAATTCCATTTGCATTAAAGACTCGCATAAAACAGCAAGATTTGAGCTTTTCTTTTTTATCTTGTGTTCATTTATTAATAATGATTCGTTTTTTATTCCCTGTCTGACTCTGACACCAGCGCTTTAGAATCTAAATCAGAGCTTCTTCATAACAAATGCTCTCTGTTTTACTTGTGTGTGTGTGTGTGTGTGTGTGTGTGTGTGTGTGTGTGAGAGAGAGAATCTGTATCTACTGATGTGGGTGTGTTTCATGTTATGATCTCATGGCTGTGCCTCTATATATGTACGATCTTGTACGAAGAGATCAAGTCCTTTTGATGTAAAATGTAAGTCGTGCCCTTTTGGCATGGAAAATCTGTAAATTAATTGTCTAGTAAATTAACGCAGTCTATTGTTTTTAAATTACAGCCATTCAATAAAAGCCTGGCAGTGCAGTTTCCCGTTTTCCTAATAAGCTAATGTTAATTTAAGCTCCTTAATTACCTAATTAATTGTGCCATTCTGATTGCACTCATTGCTGTTTGCTTTGCTGAGGCATGAACCTGCTCTATTTGTCTGTTTGAAGACTGAGGCATTTCGCTGAATAATTCATAGCGCGCTCTGCCAACAGACAGCATCGCCATTTAAATTATGAACAGATTCGTGAAATGCAGCTACACAGAGGGAGAGGGAGGGAAATGAATTTCTCAAAACGCACTACTTCACCTTTAATGAAAGGGGGATAGGGTGGAGGAATGGAGATGGTTCAGGGGTTTAATGTGTATTATTAGACTGTGCATAGTGAGGCTGGACTCTTCCTCCATTTCCATCAGTCCAGCTGTGTGTGTAGTTTTCTTTTCTGGGTTCTTCAGTTGCTCATTTAGAAGCTTGCTGTAAAGAAACCGGAGTAGTGCTTTCAGAAGGATGGAGTGAGGGATGGCAGAGAGAGAGAGATGCAGGAACTAGGGAGGGGTTGGGAGAGTGTTTGAACATGGAGAGCAAGCCTTCCTCAGCAGCTTCTTGGAGGACTGAATATCAATCAGGGAGTCATGCTCTCCATGCCAGGTGTGTCCAGAGTCGACCAGAATAATGGGGAAAGAAAGACGAGACAGATGGTGAGAGAGGGAATAGGGAGCATCTCGATGGACTGTTGTTTGTTCAGGATGCAGTGGGAGTTTGCTCCCAGCCTTGCAGGCATTGCTTTTGTTCTCTTTTGGTGAATCTTCCCTTTATTTCTCTACACTGTATTTACTTTTACTGCAGTGTCCTGACAATCAATCCTTTGCTTGTTATACTGTGTGCGCGTACCCATCCTGTATAACAAGCAGTTTATTCCGCAATGTATTCTGTATCCTGTCCTTGAGGTTTAGCATATTGTGCATTCTGAGATGCTTTTCAGCTCACCATGGTTGTTAGTAGTTATTTGAGTTACTATTTCCTTTCTTATGAGCTTAAACCAGTTTGCCCATTTTCCTCTTTTTCTCAACAAGACCCTTCCTCCCACAGAACTGCCAGTCACTGGATTTTTTTTATTTATTATTATTATACAATTCTGTGTAAACGCTAGACTGTTGTGTGAAAATCCCAGGAGCTTCACAGTTTGTGAAATGCTCAAACCAGCTCCTCCTCTGATAGTCACTGAGATCATATCCCCCCCTCCCATTCTGATGTTTGACGTGAACATTAACAGCAGCTCTTGAATCTGTGTCTGCTTGCTTGCTTTATTTGTTTGTATTGTGCTGATGCCAAATGATTGGCTGATTGGATGAATGTACAGGTGTTCCTAAATAAAGTGGTCATGAACATGTACAGTACAGTGCATATACGACACAGGGTTCTAACTAGACCAAAATATCAGCATAGTGGCACCAGTCATAACGGCTGGGGGTTCCTGAAAGCTCATGGGT
>JAOBAM010000020.1:26317048-26329941 GCA_025212355.1 Notarius kessleri
GATCTTTCCTGAAAAATAAAAGAGATACGTTCTTACCATCAAATACTTTTATTCCATATTGTGTTGCTTTTTGTATTTTGGGGGTTTTGTTTTCGAGTAGAATTTTTATTTCGTCCTTGGTTGGTTCAAAAACACACTCTGCCATTTTGTTTTTCTCTACTCATAGTATACGAGCTGATATCCTAGAAGTAGAGTAGCCAATCAGAGCATGCGATTGCTTACATCCAGTGAATGTGGAGAGAATAATCATGGTTGTACTGTATATACTGTACATAGAACCCTGACAGAAAGGCAGAATTATTAACCATTCAAAGTGACCTGCTTCTCTAAAAGTGTAAGAAGAATGGTATTTATAGTATTTACTTGTATTTGAATGGTATTTAGTATTTACTGTATATAAAGCTGACAAATTAAAGAACAAAATGGTGTTTGTGTCATGCTGTGGGAGGCATATCCGAACAATTCCAGCTGCACGGTAGAGCACAAAGACTCCATGACCTTCAAGAGTCTGAAGCTTGAGGCCAGAAAAGTGTCCAAAAGATATCAGATGCTCTGTATGCCATACGGGTGGGGTGGTGTTGCAGCAAGGTCCATGGTTCAATCCTAAGGTTGAGTTAGTGTCAATCAGGAGTTTTGCATGTTGTCTCATGCTCTTCATCAGTGGTGAACTATTACTATTAGAGCTGGGACTTGAGCTCAGCCAAAACTTAGCCAGATATCAAAAAAGCAACAGGGTAAAGGATTAGCAAGGGATTAGCGTCAGGCTGCCAGGTCGCTCCGTGGTGTGTAGCTGCTGATAGTGATTTTAAAAGTGACTCAGTAAATTACACAGGGAAATGAATACTTAAGTCTGAGTGAAAAATACTGTAGTGAGCGTGTAGCGTGGAAAAAGAGTCTGGAGACAGAAATCTTAGTTTCTTGGTCGTTAGTCTGTGCTACTTGCTCTCGATAGTACTGGCTTGATTGCTTTATTAGTGTTCGCTAACACTACTGATGAATGATTCGCGGTTAAGCTCATGTTGGCCTTCGAGAAGGCTGAGGGCGATACATTTTTGGTCCCTCCCACTATAAATCAACATCTGATTGGTTAATTCTTCTGTCACTTCCTACATAAACAGACACTGCCATGGCCTTCTGTCCCAGCAATGGAGTCCTAACTGATGAGTGAGCAGCTCTAAACTCTTCTCAGCCTAGAGACAACAGACAAAACAATCTCATTGGAGAACTCAATTTTAATGTTTTCAGGACAGTAACCCTTTCACTTCTGAAGCGCATTTAATAGAAAATGAGACCGAATTAGAAGAGAATAATTATAATGAAATTATGAAAGAATGAAAGAAATTAAATATAACATTTAAAATGCTGATATGTTGGGCCTTCTCTGAAAGCCTAGAAGACCCTGACGGTTCCCCTCTGATGTACATTGTACCTTTCATTTGCTTTTAGACTAAAGTTGCATAAAGGTACATCAGTAGGTCCAATTATGCCTTAATAACTATTTCTGAAGGTCAACTATTTTCATGTGTCGGCCCTGCGATGACCTGGTGACTTGTCCAGGGTGTACCCCGACTCTCACCCATAGTCAGCTGGGATGGGGTCCAACTTGCCTGCGACCCTGTAGAACAGGATAAGTGGCTACAGATAATGGATGGATGGATGGAACTATTTTCATGTTTCCAGAGGGAAGATGCCACGTCCCCCCCAAACAAACATTTTATTACCATGATTTCTGAGACTGTCTGCATCGTCTAATAGTATATTCAACAAGTAATAGTCAGTCAGTGCTATCAGATTTTAGTGGCGACATAATTGCTGCCAATTTTGAGAAAACAAAGGATGCAATAACTGTTTTTGAGGCAACTAATAGAATGATGAAGATGCAGTGAGAGCAGCATGAAAGAGATCAAGAGCATGAGTGAAAGAGAAAAAATGAGTGAGAGTTCAGTACTATCTGCCTTCTAGCTGAATGTGCACCTCCTTTTCGTTTGGCCACAGTCTCCTCCTCTTTCCCCCAGATATAGAGAAAGTTTTCAGCAGCAGTGGAGTCAATCAGGCCTGGAGCTTTAAGGAGAACACACTGACAGACATTCTGCCTTCACACACACACATACACACACACACACACATGGAGTACTACTGCACTCTGCTACTTTGGATCCTGTGCCTATGGCCAGGTGAGTGTGTGTGTGTGTGTGTGTGTGTGTGTGTGTGCATGCACTTACACATTGATGTAGTTCCTGTTGCTTTGATTATGTATCTTTATAGAAAGATGCCCCATTGATTCATTCTTTAAAGAGAAACAGAGCTGTTTGCTTTCTATTGCTTGGCAACTCTGGGAATTATTATCTTGGATTTTTTGAAAGTTGGAACTTTCTCAGGCCAGAATTAATCCTACAGTCGTGTGTGTGACCAATATAAATGTTCTCTCGCCAGAAACTTCCTGCTTTGACAGATGCTGAGCTTGCACTGGAGCAGTTCAAATCCTCAGGCTCCCATTTTGTTGCTGTTCTCGAGCAGTGCTTTGAAATGAAAGGTGATATTACCTGACTTCCAGCAGAAAGCATTAATACATGCCAGAATGTGGAAAAAGCTGGTCTCCTGCCACAGCCTGGCTCAATTAGCAGTGAAATTACAATCACAGCAGCTTATAGAGCGAGCTGGAGAGTCTGGCAGCTGAGTGCTGTCCTGAGGCGGTTAGTGCACACAGTCGTATTTAAATAGACTCTTCTGACATGTGAAGTGGAGTCCTGCTGGCGCTTATAAAAGATAAGACATGGAACTAGACATAATTAGGACCACAGGTTATATAAATTATATAATATAACATGTTTTATTTGGATGTCAGCTCATTGTGGTTAGTTTAATTAATGAGATTATTCTTTGGCAGTTTTCTCACATGGTTTGTTTTGACATATTCAGAACGGAATTGTATTTATTTCATAAGCCATGATTGGTATTAATATGAGCAGTTTCCTTTTCTTTTTGACATTGCTGAGAGAGAGTTAATCTCTGACTTCTTGGTGCTGTTGTAAATCAAATTTGTGCTGAAACATTAGTTTAGCTGGTGTGTAAATATTTGTGTTGCTGGAGAAATTGGGTTGCTGGCTGAAGATCCTGGCTTCTTGTCCAGTAGGAATTCATTTATCTACTGCTGCAACAGACAAAGGGGCTGGAAAGACACGAACCAAACGCCATGTATGATTTCATCAGAGCTTCTGAAGTTGGATGATGTGTAATGTGCTGGAACTAGTGCAAGTCTGAGGACATTTAATGTGCATGTGTAAAAGAGACAGAAATAAAGAGAGATGTGTGTGTGGGAAAGCCTACTCTGTGTTTGGTTTCCGTCAGCTGCTTGTCATCCAGATGGAGGTCTAGACTGCTTACTGGCCAAGCAAGGTTTACACAGTACTTGAGTCTCATCAGGTCCTACCTTTTCTTTAACACATCTGTCCTCTGAACAGCTGGTCATAATAATCTTAATGACAGCATGGTATAGGCAGTGAAGAAAGTCTTTGAAATTCAGAAGAAAATGTGTGGAGAAAACATGGTGTCACTTACAAATTTGTCGCAATTTGCATGAATTCATGTGGATGGAGGCTTACCATGGTTAAGTTCATACTGCAAAAAAAGAAAAAGGGTTCAGTCTAGAACATTAAATGGTTCTTTAGTTTGTCCCTCTAGGAAAAGCGAGAGCTCAAAATACAACCCTAAGAGTTGTTTAACTATCCAAAAAATACATTGAAGGAACCTTTTTTTTTTCTGTGAGTCTATGGTTAGGAATGAGGTTACAATTCATTGCGACTTTATTTGATTAAAATCTACTGTAAAAAAAAAATTAGATAGATAGATAGATAGATAGATAGATAGATAGATAGATAGATAGATAATGCAACCATACCAGATTCATTCATTCAAATTCAAAATACAGTCTGTATTATATTATCAAGGACATTTTTACTGGACTTAAGTCTTGTTTTTAAGCATCTGTACTTTACACGGGTTTGCCTTTTACTGACTACATTCCAGAAAAATCTCTTTGTACTTACATTTTCTACACTACAATCTCTACTTTTCACCACAAGTCATAAAACTTTTTAACTTCAGAAGGACTTGATCTCAATCTAAACGTTTACAGATGTGACAAGAATGAAAGAATCTGTCACTGCAAGCATTTTGTGCTTATCTAGATATTCGATATTAATATTCAGCTAGTTTCTGTCATAACAATTTACGCATCATCATCATGCCAGCTTAAAAATCAAAGTCCTTCCTATGCCAGCCTCCCAATCCAATTCTAACCAGGCCCTTAAGATAGTGATAATCTCCACTTCCATAGCCCTTGGCATCTCGCCTATACAGCTAGGGGGCTTGTCCTCTGATAACCACAAGAGTTTGATTCATCACTCGCATCTGTATTGCAGCGTGCCTTGCCAGATGGCAGTAGGTACCATTTTACGATGGTCTTTGGTATGACCCAACTGCAAGTAGAACTTGTGACCTCCTGATTGAGACGTGGACACGCTAACCACTATGCCAGCTCACAGTATTATGCAAGCTAACATTTGAAAATGTTAGAAGTAAAATTGTTTGTTAGCTTTAGCTAATGTTTGCTCATGTTCTTTGGTTCCTTGATGAAAGGGGCATTAATTTACCATCAGTAAGTAAAATCAGTGTGAAGTCTGAGGCAAACATTTTATTCTTTAGTCAAATTTTGTTGTGGATTTACTTTCGTACTTTATTTGATTTTTTTATTTATTTTTTTTAATTGAGTGAAGAATTTAAGAATGTGCTTCATCTTTTCTGAGAGTATTTACCAACTCTGTATAAAGGTATAATTTTGCTTTTGGGACATGCATTGTCCAGTTTTCTTTTCTATATCTATAGTACATTGTCCAGTTTCCTTTTCTGGCTCTTTTACATATATATTCAGATTGCAAGCATGATTTTACTATGGATATCACCCAATGGAGCAGTTTGTGTACTTTCACTCATGAGTAATTGTGGTTATTTTGTGTGGCTCAGAAGACCTAGAGCATTCTGGACAGCACTCAAATGTTCCTTCCAGCCCATTTTCTTTGCAAAGACTTACACTTTATTTCATGCCACTGATCATGTCCCCTGCAAAGCATCTCTCCATCAGCACCATGATGAGTTTTCCAGACTGCAGAACACACACAGTAGGAAAGTTGGCATGGATCAATATATGTTTGGTTGCGCCATTCTCTTTGTGTTAAAACTTCCAAGTAAAATCACATACGTATATATACATATACGTATACATACAATGACATGCAAGAACATTTCAGTGGTTGGAAGGATGCATTTAAGGCATGTAAAGTTTATTAGAAGCAAATCTCCTGGCTCATAATCCTAGCCGATGGGCAGCATCGGGCCTCATTAGCATCAGAGCAGCTCCATGTGTAAATATTTGTGAAGGAAGAGAGGGGTGAGTGAGAGACAAACAGATGTGTGGAGTTGTTCTGTCCATCACAGATGGTGATCACATGCAGCTGGGAGCTTTGTTTTTACCTTAAATGTGTTGGAGAACTGTCCTGGGATTTCTTCTCAGAGTTTTGGTTCAAATCAGATCAAATCTCTGATGGTTTTATTTTTGAGATGATCCAAGACTTTGGGTCATCTGTTTCAGATTTGAGTACCACCACCACCACGTCTTGAGTTGATTGAGTTTTAAAGTCGTGGCTCATGTCTCAGGGGAATGCAATGTCAGTGGAGTTGAGTCACTTGTTCCATTTATAGTTTTCTTGACTTAATGGTTCTCTGTTGACCCGGTGGACTTCTTTTGGTCTTAGAGACAGGGGATTCCACAAAGCATCTCAAGTAAGGACACTAATGTAGGATCCGATTCATCATTGTTAATTGGGATCCTTGGTAATTTTATGGGGTCAGGGAATCGTGGTTTCTCTTCTTGAATCTTTGACTCTGTTTCTAATTGGGACCCTCACTGCTGTTGATCTGAGATTGGTTGTGTGTCAGCGTGGCTGTGGTGAAGCTCCTGCAGCTTGTTTCTGGGCCAAAGGCAATGCAGCCTCATTCTGAACATGCAGGGCCAGCAGCCATGGTACTGAGGTTTATTTATCTGGGCAGAAGCATCTGTACACACAAAAAACAAAGCAAATACTTCTTTGTGAGTCTCTGGTATTAGTGCGAGTATTAAATCACTGTGCTACGTTCGGATTTCAAATAAAAAACTGCAGCTTCTCAATGCTCTTCTGCTTTTTCCCTCTGATTCCATTTGATGCAAGAGTGAAAGAAAAAAACACTTTTAATGTTAGTCTGAATAGTTTGTGTGATTACTTTCAAAGTCTTGCCAGTGAGTTACTAAAGTGTTTTGTGAAGAAATCATCCAAAAAATCATGAAACCTGGAATGGCAATTGGAATCAATCAGTGAGCAAAATACCTCACTGCATTCACCATCACCATATGCTTATTAGACTTCCTGTTTCTTGCATCTCTTCATATTTAATGCACTCACTGATTTTTCACACACATGTGAGCTATAAACTGTTTCTGGTTTTTATAGCTACGCAAGCCATCTTCTGAAGAATATTCCGGGGGGAAACATCAAAGGCAGGACTTGAACAATATAGAGAATGCGTCAATATTTAAAAAGGTGCCATGCTGAAAGAAATTATTGGTCTGATCTTTTGAAGCATGGGGGTCAGATTGTATCGCCCATCTGACTGTCATAAGAGTTGCTTAGGCTCCTTATAGCGATATAGATGAGGGGACAGGGTCAATCATTTCAGCTGTTGCTTGTATCTGCACACATATCATGTTTCTGACTGGTTCATGTCACCATTCTAGCAAATGTTATTGTCATTAAATATTTAAAAAATTATTTCTACATTTACATTACATGGTATTTAGTGGACGCTCTTATCCAGAGTGATGTACAATGAGTGCAAAAGTCAGGTACATGAAGTGCTGAACTTGTAGACAAGAAAGTTCTAGTGCCAACTGAACAAGTGACAGCAATACCTGGTGTAATATACCATTGAAATACCAATACTCAAACAGCCAAGGAAACAAACCAGCCATATAAAGTACAACTAAATAGAGAACTCAAACAGCTAACCCCAGGCTAGACCGTACACAGCCTGGGTTGGTCTAGGCCAAAACACAGTTACACAGTGGGCAGGGAGGAAGGGGAGAGGTGCAGCCTGAAAAGGTGAGCCAGGTACAGCCTGAAAATGAGTCTTCAGTCTGCACTTGAAGGTGGTCAGGGAGTCGACAGTTCTGACCTCAATGGGAAGGTCATTCCACCAACAGGGAACCAGGACAGACAGCAGTCTTGAGTGGGCTGGGCAGGAGCAGAGAGGAGGAGGGGCCAAGTGACCAGCAGTAGCGGAGCCTAGGGATCTGGTTGGTGTGTAGGGGTGGATCGGACTCTGGAGGTATGCTGGCCCTAACCCATTGACAGCTTGGTAAGCTAGCACCAGTGTCCTAAATTTGATATGAGCTGCAATAGCTAGCCAGTGCAGGTCAACAAGCAGAGGGGTGACATGGGAAGAACGCAGGAGGTTGTAGACCAGGCAAGCTGTGGCATTCTGGATGAACTGCAGGCATCTGATAGGAGATGCTAGAAGTCCAGCAAGAAGAGAGCTGCAGTAGTCCAAGCGGGAGCGGATTGGTGCTTGGACTAGGAGCTGAGTAGAGTAGGTGGTGAGAAAAGGGCAGATCATTTGGATGTTGTAGAGGAGGAATCTATATGACCGGGTCATTGCAGCAATGTTTGCTGAGGAGGAGAGTTTGTCGTTGAACACGACCCCCTGGGTTGTTCACACTGGGTGAAGGTGACCTAGAGATGTCCCCCAGGAAGATGACGATGTCCAGGGGTGAAGAGGAAATGTAGATTAGGGTTGAGCTTCAGGTGATGGTTGTCCATCCAGCTCTGGATGTCACGCAGGCAAGCAGAGATGTAGGCAGAGACCCATGTGTCAGAAGGAGGAAAAAGAGAGAAACAGGTGGATGACATCAGCACAGCAGTGATAGGACAGACCATGAGCAGAGATAATCAGGCCAAGAGACTGGGTGTACAGGGACAAGAGAAGCAAAACAAGGAACGAACCCTGAGGGACACCAGTGGTAAGTGGGCGTGGTGCTGATACAGTACCAGACCAGGTAAGCTAGGAGGAGTGACCAAAGAGGTAGGACTTGAACCAGTCTAGGGTTGTCCTGCAGATCCCCAGAGCTGATAAAGATGTTAGGAGGAATGGGGTGATCAGTGTCAAATGTAGCAGAAAGGTCAAGGAGAATCAGGACAGAGGAGATGGAGGCAGCATGCACTGCATGAAGTGCCTCACTGATGGAGAGAAGCACAGTTTCGAATGAGTGTCTGGCTCAGAAGCCAGACAGGGAGGATCCAGGAGGTTGTCCCCATGAGAGAAAAGAGGAGAGTTGATTAGTAACAGCACATTCAAGCACCTTTGATCAGAAGGGGAGAAGAGAAATGAGGCAGTAGGTCTGGATGACAGAGGGGTCTTGGGTGGTTTTTTTCAGCAGAGGAGTGATGTGGGCTCATTTGAAGCTGAAGGGAAAGTATCCAGAGGACAAGGAGGAGTTGACAAGGGAGGTGATAAATGGGAGGATGTCAGGAATGATGGTCTGGAGGAGAGATGAGAGCATAGGGTCAAGGGCACAGGTGGTCAGACAGTGAGAGAGCAGGAGCTGGGAGACATCAAAGTGGAAAGAGGGGGAAAAAAAAACAGAGCAAGGGGGAAGAAGAGAAAAGGAAGGTGGCGAGGGCATGGGAGGGGGAGGCAGGTGTGGTGAAGTTGTGGATTGCTATGATCTTTTCCTCAAAAAAGACCGCAAAGTCCTCTGCAGTAATGGAGGACTGAGGTGTAGGTAGTTAGAGAGTTGAGAAGAGAAAACAGAAAACAGATGACGAGGAGTTGGAGACGGAGGTATGAATTTTGGAGTGATCAAATTTGATCTTGGCTGATTTGAGCAAAGCTGTGAACTTGACAAGGAGGAACTGGTAGCAAGACAGGTTGGCAAGGACCCTGGATTTTCTCCACTTCCTCTTTGCTGCATGTCGACCTATTCTGTTGGAGCAAAGTGTTTCAGACATCTAGGGACTAGGAGGGGAAGATCTTGTTGGCCTGGAGACAGGAGAAGATAATGTGTCGAGTGATAAGGATAGAGAGAAGAGAGCAGACAAGATGCAGCAGATTCAGTGGGGATATTGGAGAAGGATTCAGGGGGGGAGCAGTGACAGAGGAGGCAAGAGAGGAGGGAGAGAGGGAGGGTTATGATGGACTAACAGTTGGGGTAGAGGGGGGATGATAGGTGAAGAGGAAGAGGGAAGGAGAATGAAATGAAGTGGTGGTCAGACAAATGGAGAGGGGTAACTGTGAGATCAGAGGCAGAGCAGTTTCTGAGGAAGACCTGGTCAAGAAGGTTGCCAGCTTTATGGGTTGGAGGGGAGTGCAGCAGGGAGAGATCAAAGGAGTTGAGTAGTGGAAGGAAGGCAGCAGAGTGGGAGGCTTCTAGGCAGAGGTTGAAGTCTCCCAGGAGCATCAGTAGGGTGTTATCTTCTGGGAAGGAGCGGAGTAGGATGTCCAGCTCATCAAAGAAACATCCCACAGGACCCAGAGGGCAATAAATAACAAATGACAAAAAGGTTAACAAGAGGAAAGATTGAAATTGAGTGAAATTCAAAGGAGGAGATGGAGAGATAGGAGAGTGGGAGATGTGAGAACTTCTCAGTCGTGGAAATCAACAAATCAGTGCCACCACCATGACGACCAGACAGGCGAGGGGTGTGAGAGGAGGAGGTGGAGTGGGCTGCAGGTGTTGTGGTATTGTCAGATGAAATCCAGGTCTCGGTCAGTACAAGGATGCAGAGGGGACAGGAGGGAGGTGTGGGCAGAGATGAAGTCGGCCTTACGTGTGGCAGACTGGCAGTTCTATAGTCCAGCAGTGATCCAGAAGGTGTCAGTGGAGGTAGCTGAAGGGTAGATGAGAGTGGAGAGACATCCTCGCGGGGGGTCATGGCAACGGAAGTGCCTTTTGTGGATGAGACCACAAACATGAATGGTGTCGAGACACATTATGAACAGGTTATGGGAGTTGACCGAGGGGGAAGAAATTTGGAGAAGGTCACTCAAAACTACACTAAAAGCCCAGCTAATTAGCACATGAAAAACAGCTGATTGCTCATGTAATTGAAACTGATGGGTGAATCCCATCTAGTAGCAAAGTAGATGCAAACAAGGTAACAAGCAGCATTTAAACAGAATACTCACCAGATACAAGCAGCAGAAAAAAAAAAGTATTCCAATCATGAGGACAACTGGCAAAACAGAAAACTTAACCTGTTCTAGGTGTAATCCACAGCTCCAGTAGTCAATGACAAATACACTCAACTGATCTGCTAACGGTAAGCTTAATCTAATAGTTGCTCGAAATCACACTAAAAGCCCAACTAATTAGCAAATGAAAAACAGCTGATTGCTCACACAATCTAAACTGATTGGCAAATCGCATGTAGTAGAAAAGCAGATGTAAACACAAGGTAACAAACAGCAGATAAACAGAGTATTCACCAGTCCACACAAGCATTCATCACCAACAGACAGATCTCACAGGCCTCAACAGGGGTTCTGAAGTGAACGGATAGAGGCGGGGCACAGCAAAATCACCTCAATCTGCCCAAACTATGGAACGAGGGGGTACCCGTGGCATCAACAATGGTATTTCCAGAGAGGGAGGAGCTGGGACCGAAGGTAAAAACAATATCTTCCACATGATCCACCCCAGTACCTTATGGAGACCACCTCTCACCGACCCAAGTCACAGAGGTTGCCAGATTGCAAACGGATATTTCCGACATGTTCTCGCTTCTTCCTGGTCATACTTTCCTCACAGAACACCACATCAAGATGCCCCTAGGGGTGGTGGTGCATAGCCACCCCTACTGCTTACCCAAACACAAGAAAACTGTAGTTTGGGATGAACTCGAGGCCATGCTCGACATGGGAATAATTGAGGAGTCGCATAGCGACTGGAGCAGCCTAGAAATTTTAGTCCACAAGACTGACAGGTCAGTATAATTCTGTGTGGACTATCAAAAGGTTAATGCAGTGTCTAAGTTTGACGCATATCCAATGCCTCACTCACATTGATGAACTGTTCAATTGGTTAGGCACCGCTCATTTTTATTCAAAACTGGATCTGACAAATTGATAAGAACAGCTCTCCTTGAAGAACCCGTGGACTCCCCATTCGAGGAAAAAAAACCGGCCTTTTCCACCCTGTTCAGTTTACATCAATTTGTCACCCTTTGATCCAGATTACTCAGGTCTCCCATGATGTTCCAGCGACTTATGGACAAAATCCTCCACCCACATGCCGTGGCCTACCTCAACAACATTATTATGTACAGTAACGATTGGCCACGACATGTAAAAATACTTCAGGGCCATGCTAGCGTCATTAAGGCGTGCAGGACTCATGGCTAACCCAAAGAAGTGTGCAATTGGGCAGGTGGAAGTATGGTATCTGGGTTTCCACTTGGATCATGGGCAGGTGCCAAATTGATAAGTCCACAGCCATTGCAACATGCCTGAGGCTCAAGACCAAAAAGGGGGTGTGAGAGTTTCTGGGGCTGGCTATCTACTATTGTAAGTTTGTGCTCAATTATTGGGACGGTCACCATCCCACTGACTGCTCTCACTAAAAATAGAGCACCAGATCCAGGGCCGTTTTGTCCCAAGCGGTGGAGGGGCAATTAGTGCCCGGTGCTGTACATAAGCCGCAAGTTCTCCATGCAAGAGACCAAATACAACACCATCGAAAAAGAGTGTTTGGCCATAAAGTGGGCAGTCCTCACCCTCCAGTACTACTTGCTGGGACACCCTTTCACCCTCTACTCGGATCATGCCCCGCTCCAGTGGCTCCACTGCATGAAGAATGCCAATGCGCACATCACTCATTGGTCTCTAGCTCTGCAGCCCTTTAAGTCTGAGGTGGACTACAGGCCAGGGGTGCAGAAGGTGGTGGCAGACTATCTTTCCCATCGGAGGTGGGGGCTGTCAGCTGCAGGCCGGACTGCTCCCCAGCCTGAGTCAGGCGGTAGGGGTATGTGGAAGCAGGGCGTGGTTGAGTGCCAGTTTGTGAATAGAGAGTGAAGCCGGGGAAGGTGAGTGGCAAAGTGATCAGACCTATGCGTGATTAACATGCTGTGTGTCTGTTTCAATGACAAGGAGCTGATAAAAGGGGTGGAGAGGAGAGAAGAGGTGCATTTTGGCCAGAGTTGTTGGCTGTGTCTGTATTTGTGTACATGTGCAAGTGTGAGATAATCGTGACACATCCGCTGAAAAGCGAGTTTTCTGTACAGAATAAAAAAAAAAAAGCGACTGACCAAAACCTGCCTGTCCGTGTCTTTCAGCATCCTCCCCAATCAGAGATTTGTTACAGTAGTTAAACTTTTCCCTCATTTTGTTTACCACATTTCATGAAGGACACAAATGAGCACTGTGTTTATGCATTACGTTACATAATCCATACCAATTAATTTTAATATTTTATAATTAATGATTAGTACAATAGAATAGAAACATGCAAACACTCCCCCCCCAGTTGGAAGTCATGAAGTTATTTTGCACAACAACCTCCGTCATACGTTTTTTGCATGTTTTTTTTTTTTTTTTAAAGTGCAAGGCAAACAAATGAATATTAATGTAAGAACAACCAATCAACAACAGTTATGTTACACTAAATGAATTAGTAACTTTTTTTTGTGTAGACCAATTATAAAAGATTGGGTTTTGGTAGATTTTACTGAAGAATACAGTGCCTTGCAAAAGTATTCATACCCCTTGAACTTTTTCACATTTTTCCACCTTACGACCACGAACTTAAAAGT
>JAOBAM010000020.1:27156549-27168307 GCA_025212355.1 Notarius kessleri
AACCCACGCAGACACGGGGAGAACATGCAAACTCCACACAGAAAGGCCCTCGCCGGCCGCTGGGTTCGAACCCGGAATCTTCTTGCTGTGAGGCGACCGTGCTGACCACTACACCACCGTGCCGCAAAAGACCGACTGACCTTGTCGAAGGCTTTTGACATGTCCATGTGAGTCACGTCAATCTGTTCACCATTGTCTAGCATTGATCCCATGTGGTCCAAGACGTCTAGGAGGTTAGACGTACAGGATTTTGCACGAAGGAATCCATGCTGACACGTGCTGATCATGTTGTATAGTTGGTCTTTGAAGCTGTTGAGGACACATCGTTCTAGAACTTTTGGCACCAGCGAAAGCAAAAAGATAGGTCTGTAATTCTCTGCGTACTCAGGGTTGCCTTTTTTAAATATAGGTACGACGTTTGCTTCTTTCCACTCCTGCGGAAAGACTCCAGTGTTGAGTGATTTATTAAATAGTTTGCAGAGAGATGGTGTGATTACAGAAGCCGTCTCCTTAAGCAGTTTTGCTGGGATGCCATCTGGTCCTGTTGCTTTGGTGACATCAAGAGATTCTAGCATGGTTAGAGCTTCACCAACTGTGAGCATTAGTTGACATGTAGTAAGTTCAGGAACTACACTGATAGATGTCTCGGAAGCTCCACAACATGAAAAAAACTGAGGCAAAGTAGGAGTGGAATAAGTTGGCTATCTCCAGAGGTGTGTCAGCTGAACATCAAGATGCCTGATCATATACAGCTTGTTCGTTCGCACCGGTAGATGTTGTCAATGCGATGTGACCAGGAATCAAGTGTAATTTGGATTTCAATTTTAAGATGGACCAGAACCGTTTCGGATTTGCGTATATATCTGGTTCAAAGGAACCAAAGAATTCCTTTCGGCTGTCCCTTATCATGCACTTTACTTGTGCTCGCAGGGATATAAACCTCTCTTTTAGGAGATGATTTGTCGACGATCTCTTCAGTTTTTGTCTTTTAGAGTCTTTCTTCTTGATCAGATTTATTATGGCTCCATTGATCCAAGATACAGGGTTACGTCCATTAAAGTGCATATTCTGGACCAATTTCGCTTTTTTTTTTAATATGAAAGTATGTCCCTTTACACACTCATCCAGAAGGGTAATTTTGCACATGGCCGTCTGTCTACAGCAGAAAAAAATAAAATAACAAAACACGTCTGGAACGATGAGTACTAATCCCATCAAGATTGGTGTTGCTACACCCTCCTACGCTACATCCGTTAACCATTTTAATAATTACGCGATAACGTTGAAGAAATTTGCAGAAAACCACCAGGTCTTTTTCTCATAAACAAACCAGCGCTGACGTAGGATTCAGAAGGAGGCGTCCCGCACGCGACGTCACGAAAATCAACGTTTCCCAGGAAATCCAAATGCCAAGTTTTTTCAGAGGCGGACCAATTCACCTCAAATGGCTTGATTTCAACTACATTTTTCTGGTATTGCGCAAGGTAAAAAAAATTGCACAAAATGTAACAGATATTTGACCAAAGTTTAATATAAAAGAGGAGAATTACACTGATCTTGCTCCTGAATTTACCCATGATATGCACTTTAAACTAGTCAAAGTCGAAGAAGCAGTTCTCATGTTCCCTATGTAGTGCACTTATACACTATGTGAATTTGGAATTCAGCCTATTAAAGCAGATACACATCTAAGTGAAACCCTGCACCCTTTGTAGTGCGCTTATGCTATGTGTCAGCCTAAATACAAAAACAGGAGAAGAGGATAAGTGAAGCCATGTGAAACTAGAAAACCCTGTAAACCCTATGTAGTGCACTTCAGGAGTATGGAGACATTTAAGAAGTGTAATGCACTCATTCCTAACATATAACTGAGATTGAGCTTCTAAAACATTAATATAAAACAACTGAAGCTCTGCATAAAGTCTTTGGATAAAGTAAAACCAGAAAACGTAGTGATCCTACACCCTTTGTAGTGCACTTAGGAAGTATGGAGACATTTAAGAAGTGTCGTGCACTTATTCCTAACAAATAACCTGAATTGAACTTATAAAACATTAATATAAAACAACTGAAGCACTGTACAAGTCTTCAGATAAAGTAAAATTTAAAAAAAACAAAGGCGGCTCTCATATTCCCTATGTTGTGCACTTATACACTACATGTATTTGGAATTCAGCCTATAAAGCAGATACACATCTGCAGATAAACATCTAAGTGAAACCCTGCACGCTTTGTAGTGCACTTATGCCATGTGTCAGCCAAAATACAAACCGAAGAGAAGCCTTGTGAAACTAGAAAACCCTGTATACCCTATGTAGTGCACTTCAGGAGTATGGAGACGTTTAAGAAGTGTAGTGCACTGATTCCTAAGAAATAACCAGGATTGATAATATAAAACATCTGAAGCTAACATACATAAGTCTTCGGATAAAGTAAAACTAGGAAAAAAAAAAAAAGCAGCTCCATATTCCCGATGTAGTGCACTTATACACTGTGTATTTAGGATTCAGCCTATTAAACAGAAATATTTATCAGGATCTCTGTGCAAATCTTCAGATAAAGTAAAACTAGAATGCATTGTGATCTTTCAACCATTATAGTGCACTTCTGCTGGATGTCAGCCTAAATACAAACACGAGAAAAGGATAACTGAAGTCTTGTGAAACTAGAAAACCCTGTAGACCCTCTGTAGTGCACTTGGGGAGCTCGGAGATATTTAAGAACTGTAGTACACATATTCCTAACATAACTGAGATTGAGCTAATAAAAGATTAATATGTAATTGAAACCGAGTCTTTGGATAAAGTAAAACTAGGAGGAAAAAAAAAAAAAAAAAATCAGCTCTCATACTGCCTATGTAGTGCACTGTGTGTATTTGGAATTCAGCCAATAAAGCAGATACACATCTAAGTGAAACCCTGCACCCTTTGTAGTGCACTTATGCTGTGTGTCAGCCAAAATACAAACAAGACAAGAGAATACTGAAGTCTTGTGAAACTAGAAAACCATATATAGTGCACTTGGGGATTATGGAGACTTAAGAAGTGTCATGCACTTATTTCCAACGTACAACCAGGATTGAGCTAATGAAAGATTTATATTAAACAACTGAAGCGCTGCACAAGTCTTCGGATCAAGTAAAACTACAAAAAGCAGCTCTCATGTTCCCCATGTAGTGCACTACATATATACACTGTGTATTTGGGATTCAGCCAATAAAGCAGATACACATCCAAGTGAAACCTTGCACCTTTTGTAGCATACTTGTGCCGTGTGTCAGACTAAATAAAAACACGAGATAAGTGAAGTCTAGTGAAACTAGATGTAGTACACCCTTTGTAGTGCACTTGGGGATTATAGAGATGTTTAAGAAGTGTAGTGCACTTATTCCCAACATAAAACTAGTATTGAGCTAATAAATCATTAATATGTAACTGAAGCCCTGTGCAAATCTTCAGATAATGTAAAACTAGAAAACCGTGATCTTACACCCTTTGCAGTGCACTTAGCTAGGGAGTATGGAGATATTTAAGAAGTGTAGTGCATTTATTCCCAAAGTATAACTGGGATTGAGCATATAAAGCATTAATATGCAGAGCTTCAGTTGTTTTATAAGTCTTCAGATAAAGTAAAACTAGGAAAAAAAAAAAAAAAAAAGCAGCTCTCATATTCCCTATGTAGCACACTATATATACACACACACAATGTATATTTGGAATTCTGCCAATAAAGCAGATACACATCTAAGTGAAACCTTGCACCCTTTGTAGTGCACTTATGGTATGCGTCAGACTAAATACAAGAAGAGGATAATTGATTTCTAGTGAAACAAGGAAATGCAGTATACCCCATGTAGGGCACTTGGGGAGTATGGAGACGTTTAAGAAGTGTCGTGCACTTATTCCTAACATACAACCAGGATTGAGATTTATATTAAACAACTGAAGCGCTGCATAAGTCTTCAGATCAAGTAAAACTAGAAAAAGCAGCTTTCATGTTCCCTATGTAGTGCACTACATATATACACTGTATTTGGGATTCAGCCAATAAAGCAGATACACATCTAAGTGAAACCTTGCACCCTTTGTAGTGCACTTGTGCCATGTGTCAGACTAAATACAAACACGAGAAGAGGATAAGTGATTTCTAGTGAAACTAGAAAATGTAGTACACCCTATGTAGTGCACTAGGGAAGGAGCAAGGATGCATTTGAGACTTGTGTTAAAGGCATTAGGGAAATGTCTACAGCAGAATGGACAGTGTTTAAAATAAAATGTCTCCCTGTTCCCTTTATAAGTGCACTATTTAAGGCATGAAATAATGAGAGTCCAGACCTGGTCTCCTGCTGCATTATGGTAGTGTGTGTGTGTACTACTCTATCACTCACCTTTCTTCCTGACCGGCATGGTCGGTTCTGTTGGACTCTCAAAGTGTCAGGCGGTGAACTTACAAGCCTTCGACATGAAATCCAAGTGTAAACATGAAAAAGAGTTGTCAGGGTATGTTTAAAGCCCGAGTCCGAGTTGGTGTGTCCTCCAGGTTGGGGTCAGGCTAAAACGACTAGCTCGGCTAAGCGTCACTTTTTTAAACCTGACAGCGGCGGAAAGGGAAGCCGGGACGGTCCAAACCTTCAGCTCTTCCACACACCACTTATTCCCATTCAAACATACCTTTACAAACGGTGTTTAACCCGCACTGGGCATCATTCTGCCATTATTTCTCCCCTGCGTGAAGTGTTTCGAAAAAGAAAGTGAATGTGTGTGGAAAGCTTTCTCACAAAAAAAAAACTAAACAAACACCACAGAGTCAGTCTTCAACTCGCACCTTTGGAAATAAACCGCGTCGTTTTAACAAACTTTAAAACACCCTGAAGATTTTTTTTTTTCTTAAATCCTCTTCTACAAAGCGTCAAACTTCTCTTCTTATCTCCACCTCCACCACCACTACTACCTCCTCCTCCTCCTCTTGTTTTTTTTTTTTTTTTTCGCTCTTCTTCTTCCCCCTATGTGTCACAAATTCCAAACTTTCCACCAAGATGGCGTCCCAGGGTTGGGAGCTGGTCACGTGACACAGAGCCTTCGCCTTGGCCGCCCAATCATGGCAGTGAGCTACCTTCAGCTCTGTGTGGGGAAGGTGCTGAGACCTGACACTTCCTTAAAGGAGACAAGCAGAATTTAAAACTTCCAGGTCCGTGTCCCAGACAAAATGTTCAGCTCGTCAGACTGTGCTTTGATTAAATCTGTTGGATATTCAGGTCTGGAAAGGAAGACCTTTTCTTCAGAGAAGAACTGCAAACTTCTGCTTCATAGGTCAGTTGGTTAGAGCGTAGTGCTAATAACGCCAAGGTCGCGGGTTCGATCCTTGTATGAGCCGGTGATCTTTATGGGCGGCACGGTCACTTCACAGCAAGAAGGTTCTGGGTTTGAACCCAGCTGTGTGGAGTTTGCATGTTCTCCCCGTGTCTGTGCAGGTGCAGTCCAAAGACATGCCTTGAGCGAGGCATGCTCTGGGTATGTGTGTGTTCACTGCTTCAAATTTCTTTCAAACAGGGCACAAATTCCTTCCATCCATCCATTATCAATAGTCGCTTATCCTGTCCTACAGGGTCGTAGAGCCTATCCCAGCTGGGTTCGATGTCTGTATGGGCCAGTGATCTTTATGGGCGGCACGATGGTGTAGTGGTTAGCACAGTCGCCTCATGGCAAGAAGGTTCCAGGTTCGAACCCAGCAGCTGGCGAGGGCCTTTCTGTATGGAGTTTGCATGTTCTCCCCATGTCTGTGTGGGTTTCCTCCGGGTGCTCCGGTTTCCCCCACAGTCCAAAGACATGCCTTGAGTGAGACACCTAACTCCCAACTGCTCCCTGGGCACTGTTAGCATGGCTGCCCGCTGCTCTGGGTATGTGCATGTGTGTGTTCACTGCTTCAGATGGGTTAAATGCAGAGAGGAATTTCACAAGTGCGTGATGAATAAAGTTGTTCTTTCTTTCTAATATGTACAGCAATCCTAAAAAGCTTTGCATTAGCGTCTAATTTTCTGGAAATAATGCGTAAACCTGAAAAATCGTATATAAAACGAAATATATTTTCAGAGGCTAATGCATTTTTGTTTGTGTGCTTCATAATTGCCTCACAGGCCAAGCTACAGTGTAAACGCTCTCACAAGTCATTCACTTACAGCCTAACAAGAAGTGAACCTGAAAGAGAGTGCCCCTTCCCCCCACTTCTGCTTTTCTGGCCCGACACACAAAAGAGTCTGCTTTATTTGTGTGGATCTGCCTGTGAGTTTGCCGTTTTACGGCTGCATAAAAGACAGACATACAAGGTCTCAGAAAGTCACAAATGTAAAATTTAAAGCAATGGTGAGAGTCACGTAATGTCCTGCTCTTTTTGTAGCGCATGAATGTACCACAGTTCTCTACTCACTGATTTGTAAGTTTAAACCTCAGAGTTTGAACAAATCATCATTTCCATGTGTATTCCTATAATAAATCTGAGAAAAAACAATAAAAAGCAGAAGTTGAATGTATCTTGTAAAAGATACACAAATCCACATCCATGTCTGTAAAAGGACATGACATTCAGGCTGAAAAAGAAACAAACGCGTTCTGAGTCTTTATTTAGCTGTTCATTCAAACGGAGAAGTGAAAGTTCTCTCGATTCTTTCTCTTTGTTTTTTTTTTCACGTACACATTGAAGCTTATTCTCTGTGTAAACCTTTTCCAAGCCTGTGTGGCCTTGATGTTTACCTGAAATCACTATAATGAAGTAACTGAAACAGTGACTTCCCTCCGAGTTAACTTCCTATCTTTCCCTTTCATTCCCTGTTACAAAGTTTATGCATCGCCATTATCCATTTCCCCGAACCCTCCATATTTAGCCTACACGCCTAATCTCATGTCTCATCAGCAGAGGCATAAGAAGGAGTTGAATGATTTAAAAAAGTAATTCTCAAACTCAAACTGTTTGTAAGCCCTTTAACTGTGAAACAAATTACATAGACGCCTTTATTACAGATTTATTTAATGAACATTATTTAAATATGTTCAACAATTTTTGTCTATTTGTTAAAGCCATTGATTTTTCTAGTCCTGAACTTTCCATGACAGAAAAAAAATAAGTTTATAAATATTACATTAACAACGCTCTTATCCAGAGTGACATACAATATACCCAGCGCAGCCTGGGGAGGAGGTGCCTTGCTCAAGGCCATTTCTGCTGATCTAGGGAATTGAACCAGCAACCTTTTGGCTCCAAAGCTGCTTTTCTAACCATTACGCCATGGCTTCCTGGTATAATAACTTTACACTAAAATCACACACTCCCTGAATATGTTTTATGGATCCATGGTGGTCCTCAAACCCAGTGGAGGCTCGTCTATAGGAGAAGGTGGGGCAGCATATATTGTATATCTGTATATCAGCATTCAATGAATGTTAATCTAATGTAACTTAAGTGTAAGTGCAAACAGTGTGTCTGTGATGTACAGAAAGAATATTGTATGACATATTGCAAACATTGGGAAAGGGAAAGAGGAATTTTGGAATGAATCCGAAATACATGTGCACTAGAATGACCTTGTTTTGTACACAAAGGCTGAAAAAAAAAAAAAGCAGAAAAACATCTCTCCAGGTCTTTTGTGTGTTTTTTTCAGATGAAGTTTAGCTGGAAATTTTGATGAGCCCTGACAATCTTGGTTAATGATTTTGGCTCTTCGGCAAACACAGACGCTGTATTGAACACAGTTGAGTGCCACTCAAACTGAGATACTAGACTGTATAGTGGATGACTGTATATTGTTGACTATTACAGGGTTACTCATAATTCAGATATTAACCTATAATATAAGTCAAGCATGATAGTCTCTTGAATTAATTTTGTTTGATACCGTGTCAGACATATGTTGATATTTTCTTCCCCAGCAAAATCTATGGCCAAGAGCCACCAAAATACAGCTATGATTCCCGATCATCATTAATTTAACAAAATATAATGATAGTGTTTACTATTCTGATTAGTAATTACCACATACACCCAATCATATGTTTGTTTCAGCATTGTTTAGCTTTGTTGCAAGAATTTACACTAATTCAGAGTTGATCTTTATACTTATACAATAAATGTTGGACTTGGAATAATTCACACACTTACAAACGAGTTGGTATGCTAAATTAGCATTCATTCAAATACCCATAATGAGTTTGTTTAGTCAACATTTCAAGTCTGTAGTGGAATGAGGCTAGTTTTGCTTTTGTTTTAATATGTTCCCATAAGCACAAGCAATCAGCAAGCATGTAAAGGGCTAACATGCAGTGGTCAGGACTATACACATTTAAGCAAGATGCATGCAGCCTTCCCACGATTGCGCCATTCCTGCATTATTTAACAGGGACCATGAAGCAAGAGCCACAACATGCCTGCAAGCTGGTGTAGAAAGGCTGTGTAGGAAGCTTGGCGCTAAACATAGGCTAATAAAGCCTTGTCCAGTATATGCTAATGAAACCTCTACTTGTCAAGGGAAAGGGAAAAAAAGACCATAGCTCGCAAATGTAATAATAAGAAATGACCAGAAATGACCACTTATCAGCTTCCTGATGATCACTGGTCTAAAATGCTGCTGGCAAACCAACCATATATATATAAAATGTGTGTGTGTGTGTGTGTGTGTGTGTGTGTGTGTGTGTGTATATATATATATATATATATATAAAAGCTGTAATTTATGCAGTTGTCCTAAAATAATGGTGGGGGGATAGATGCTGAGATAGCTGTTAAATGTACTGTGTGTATTAATACACCAGAAAAATAGTAAATGTCATCAGATTCAGTAAAGATATGCAGACAGCTGTGTCTCCTACAGTCTGTAGTTACAGCAGCTGGATATGTGGTGGAAAAAAAGTTAGTACAATATACGGTCAAATAATTAACACACATTTGAATACATTCTAAGTTAAAAGGAAACACTGATGATTCATCATCTGGTAAATATTTCACTTCCCACAGTGGAAAATCAAGAAAAAAAACAACACAAATAATAACATATTGCCTCTATTTGCATATATCTCATAGAAATCATGTTGTTTGGAGGATTTATGTACCACTCTGTGTACACACAACAGACTAGATCTTCTTACATAGTCCTTTGAATAAGAAGTGCATTTGACTATGAAACACTAAAACTATGTATAATACTTAGTATTTGTTGATTGCTCCATTTTTAATTGTTTCACGTGATGTTTTAAGTGTTATTTTTTTGTGCTCCACATTTAAAAAAAGAGATTTATTTTCTCACTGTGTTTCACTTATTTTACACACAGTCTTTAACATATTGAGTGAATTTATCATATAGATGCCCCAGGGTTCAATGAGTGTGTGTGTGTGTGTGTGGTATCATGACTGTCAATATGCCAAAGCTTGTCTTTCATGCAATCTTATATAAGATGGTTCAGTGCAAAAGTTTGCATACCCCATGCAACAAAATGAAGAAAACTATATTTAACCAGTGAAAATGATAGCAAGACATTTACTGTGCATCACATGACTTTCCCCTTTATCTCAAATAATAAAAAGGTTATAGAAGTGAAGTATTTCATTTCAAAAGTGAAGTTGCTGCCTCCCATCTCCTACACATTCTTTATAACATGTCTGGTTCAGGTCTGAAACTGAGAAGATCATGATAAACCTTATTTTTAGAATATTTTTATGTTAATACTGTATTGCGCATTGAACTGCAGTATACACCCACCTCTTGAAAGTCTGTGCTTTGTATATAAACAGAGATATATATGATATATTTGACCTCCCAGCATCCCACTTATAATCCATGGGGTGTGTGTGTGTCTAACACTTAAAAATAATCAGCATTCCTGGTATTTGTGGCTCTATGTTGCTTAGTATTCAAAGTTTTTACACCACTCATCATAATTTGCTTGGCTCGTGATGTGATTTTGGCTGCTGAGAAATACTTTTAGTCTGCAAAACTGAAAGATACAACATTCCTCCCCCCCCAACACACACACACACACACACTGAAAGATAAAGAAAAAGAGGGAAGGAAAATACATAATACATTTTTCCCCTTAAAGCTTTTCTGCTAGATGAGTTCATCCAGTTCATTTAGTCAGACTCTCTTTAATTGGAAAATGTCTCATATTTCCTCAAATAGAGTGGAAAGTGGAAAAGTAAGTCTGGGTTTTAAATCTCTTATTTGCCTGTTATCTTCAGTTTCAGAAGATTGCTTTACCTCTTTCAGCGTAATGGTTTCATTATTTACAAATCTTCAGCAAACCTTTATCCATTTGTGAATTTAGAGTTTAGGATGTCATTGCTTTGTCACATCTCCAGGGTCCCCAAGTTGATCCTAAACTCAGGTTACTGTTTATGTGGAGTTTCTCTGGGTTCTCTGATTTTGTCCTGATGTCCAAAAAAATTTCCAATAGATGAACTGGCTATGCAAAATTACCCCTAGATGTGAACGAGTGATTAAATGTGTGTGCATAGTAGCCTGCAATGGACTGGCATCCCATTCAGAGTGTATCCCTGTCTAACACTCAGTTACTGAAGGTGAATGAATATACAATAAGAGTTCCTGAATTTATATAATTGTATATTAAAATAATTCAGAATAGTTAGAAAGGCCAATAGAGAGCCAAATTAACAATAGTAATAGTGTATCTTCAATACCTTACTTTAAAATTATCCACACTGCATCGCTAAATGGATAGATGTCAGCCTCATATCCTTGAAACTAACATTCCAGAGCGATGGGAATACCCTGATCAGGTCAAAATATTTGCTTTTAAAGAAAAAAATCCATCTCCTCTCAATGACACCACATGAAAAACCAACTCACACTTGCGGATTTGCAACAGTTCACAAGAAGTCATATGAAAAAATACAAAGGTTAGGGTTACGTGCGATGGTGTTTGTACCATTTCTTACAATTCCAACCATTTGAAATTCAACAAAATCAAACCACATCACTCTTTGGAATGAAATGAAAGGATCATGAGATCACATTGCTAAATATTGCATTAATTGATGCAGTTTATATAATGATATATAATATATTGTATTGGTTCACAATCCCCCACATCTTTACAGTAGATTAATAGTCAAGTATAGTCAATTATGTTATATAGATACGATGGTTTTACTGGGAAATATGCCACTCATATTTTTCATACATGCTACATCCAGGACATCAAGAACCAAAATCGTGACATAAATCTCTGTATGTCATTCGTGAGGAAATGGATCGATGAATTGTTTTGATAAATTTGGGTATGTTTTGTTTGTGGGAATGTGTCTATATCATAAAAAGAACATCACACGTTGGCTTGAGGATATGAAGTTTATCTTCTTGTGTTGAAAAACTCACATTTTTCATACAAAATACATTGCAGATCTGAGTGACATATTTTCCGATATTTCCCTCCAATGACATCACTCCCAGTGTTTTCCCGCTGACTTGATGCATATTGTCAAAATGATGAACCAGTGTGTGTGGATGTGTCCATATAATATAAAGAACATTACATGGTAGCATAAAGATATGAAATTTAAGTTCAAGTACTTTACTGTCATTGTTACGGCACAATGAAATTTCTTTTGTGCTGGTCCCAAAGCTGCAAAAAGTTAAGGTGCAAAATATTAAGATGACAAAAAAAAGTAACATATATTTGTATACAACCCCGATTCCAAAAAAGTTGGGACAAAGTACAAATTGTAAATAAAAACGGAATGCAATGATGTGGAAGTT
>JAOBAM010000020.1:31577704-31587704 GCA_025212355.1 Notarius kessleri
CCTAATAGGCCGATAAGTATAATATTTAATTGCAATTAGTTTCCAATATGAGTCACGATATAAGGTTACTGAAACCAAAAATGTAATTGAATAACATGTTAATTAAGAAATAAAGCAAGTTTAAAAATTATTTCAGTTCTTCTTTAAAAATTGTCATTTGCACAAATCCCGTACAATCATTCTGTTTCATTTCTTCATTTATGGCTTTTTAAATTATTTTCCATTTTTCCGACTTGGAAATGAGCTCTGCCTCCATATGATTCACAGCTGCACAGCTTCCCTTCTTTCCCCGAAACAGTGACTGGGAATGGGAAAGAGTAAGAAATATACATTTGAACGTTTGAACGACTTTCCAACTTCCAAAAATCAAGAAACAGCAGCTTTAAGCAGACTTTTGAGCTTTAAGATACAACATTTTATCATTTCATAATCATGTTTAAAATAAATACAGCTGGTCATTTTTAAGACAGAACTATTTGAGAGCTGTTTACGAATCATACTGTTTGGTCAGCATCCATTTTTTCCCCGTAGTACAGCATTCTAACGTCCCAGTTGTCAGAAATAGCCATCAAGTTATCATATACGATATGCACGTTCAGCAGAGGAGCTAGCGGCAGCTGTGTCAAAGATGAAAGATTCATAGTGTTTATATCGCAACTGCAACGGAAGGCTTCTTTAATTCGACCTTTTCAGCTTGCAGTCATGCACAAAATAGACCAGAGACATATTCTACGTTTATCTATAAGGACAAGATAACGGGATTGTATAAGAAAATATCAGAAATAGTTATGCTAGATCAAGACATCACAAAAAAAGGAAGTTATTTCCAAGTAAATAAACAGGTGAAAAATATCAAAAACTGTTATCAGATTGTCCAGTTATCATACCTCAAATATTCCGCCCCTTTCACCAGTAGAGTAGGATGCAATATTGTTTGTGCCTGAGGGGTTGCAAATAATTTGACGTGTGATAATAGATGCTAGGCATTTTATTTCCCCATAGACATGCATACACACATAAGAATATTCCAGCATTAAGGTTATGAAATGCTGTTCAGAAAAGGAATAAAGCAGGATATGGAAGTGTTATCAAACCAAAAGTAGGACAATAACAGATTGTATAATGTAATGGCTGTTAATACGGGGTTATTATTGCTTTTTGGGATTGTCACCATGTATTACATTGGATATTATTGTATTATCTGCAGTAATATTAGCAATATGGTTTATTCATTCAGCTGTGTGTGTGTGTGTGTGTGTGTGTGAAATCGTTATATATGTAATGCTCAGTCCAATGCCTGAAGCAAGCTTATAATATGTTTTCTTTTTGCAGTCTCAAATGTTTTTTTTTTTTTTTTTCAGGCATTTAATGTCTATTCCGTAGCCTGAGCTACACCATGTAGTTATTTCTCAGTCTTTATTCTTCTGTCCATCTCTGAGGACTGATTGGTTCAGCTGTTATTCAGTTTAGGGGCGTGTTTCATTCTTGTCACTGTGCACTAGCGATGTACTCTACATGCCCTCCTTGTTCAATTAATTACAGAGGCCTCATTGTCTCATCTGACCCACTTCCCTCCTTTCTTTTCCGTCATTATTTTTCTCTCGTCAGGGCTAATGTGTCTTGGCGTCCATCTTTCTGTCCCCCTGATGGGGACAAGCCAGCCTTTACACACGAAACAAACTCATCCCTTTTTCTTTTTACTTTTATTTTTTCCCCCCAGGATTACTTTTTTTTACTCCTGCTTTTTTCTTTAGTCCATTTTTGCCCGATATAGTATTGACACTGCAATAAATTACAGCACAGAATGCGATGTTTTGTGATATTGTGGATATTTCAAACCCACATTTTATAACTCTAACCAGCACTGTTGTCAAATCCTCTTCAAATTTTTCAATGGTCTTATTTGAAAAATATTCAAATAATATTGAACCTCTCCATAATCAAAAAAGGAAGACATTAAAAGTTGCCTTATGGAGCAAAAAGTAGGAGAACATATACTGTTTCAGAAAAAAATTGCGACCCATGACATGGTAACTTACAAAATTTGCACGATTTAACCCTTTCAGTGCAGATGCCAACAAAAGTCGACTTCTAGGTGTACAGTGGTTCTAGTGACAGTGATCGTCGACAGATATTGCAGATGTAGTAAATGTTGATACCATTCACTAGACAGCACATGCATTAATGAACTAACCTAGTTTTAGTGCACTGTGTGGCAGGCAGCAGGTGTTGACAGCATGGGAAATATAAAATATTATTAGCATAGTGTCATTGAGTATTAATAGGAAAAAAGGAAAGTATTCCATTGTGGATGTTTCGTGCATTATTGCTGATGTTGAATCTGATCTGTCAGACGCTGACTTTGAA
Organism: Notarius kessleri; assembly: GCA_025212355.1. Taxonomy (NCBI): domain Eukaryota; kingdom Metazoa; phylum Chordata; class Actinopteri; order Siluriformes; family Ariidae; genus Notarius; species Notarius kessleri. The sequence goes on from JAOBAM010000020.1 coordinate 31,580,072, forward strand.
ATTGATGATGTAACAACTGTTAATAGGTTAATAACACCAACTTACAATTACAGAGTAAAGCACAGTCTCACAGTAAGCTAAATTCTCCGAGTAACTTAGAGTTTCATAGTGACTTACATTCTAACAGTAACTTACAGTCTCACAGTTACTTATAGTCTTGTAGTAACTTACAATAACAGAATCTCACAGTAAATTACATTTTAAAAGTAACTTAGTCTCACAGTAACTTACAGTTTCGTACTAACTTACAGTCTCACAGTAACTTAGTTACATACTAATTTAGACTTGTAATAACTTACAGTCTCACAGTAACTTAGTTACATACTAACTTATAGTCTTGTAGTAACTTAGTTACATACTAATTTATAATCTTGTAGTAACTTACAGTCCCATAGTAACTTAGAATCTCACAGTAAATTACATTTTAAAAGTAACTTAGTCTCACAGAAACTTACAGTTTCATACTAACTTATAGTCTTGTAGTAACTTACAGTCTCACAATAACTTAGTTACATACTAACTTAGTCTTGTAGGAACTTAGTCTCACAGTAACTTACAGTTTCATACTAACTTATAGGCTTGTAGTAGCTTAGTTACATACTAATTTAGTCTTGTAGTAACTTACAGTCTCATAGTAACTTAGTTACATACTAACTTATAGTCTTGTAGTAACTTAGTTACATACTAATTAAGTCTTGTAGTAACTTACAGTCTCACAGTAACTTACAGACCCATAGTAACTTAGAATCTCACAGTAAATTACATTTTAAAAGTAACTTAGTCTCACAGTAACTTACAGTTTCATACTAAGTTATAGTCTTGTAGTAACTTGCAGTCTCAGTCACTTACATTCTCACAGTCACTTACAGTTTTGTACTAACTTTATAGTCTTGTAATAACTTACATTCTCACAGTAACTTAGTTTTGTACTAACTTATAGTCTTGTAGTAGCTTACAGTCTCACAGTAACTTAATTACATACTAATTTATAGCCTCGTAGTAACTTACAGTCTCAGTAACTTAGTTACATATTAGTATGTAATTATAGTCTTGTAGTAACTTACAGTCTCACAGTAACTTACATCTTTGTAGTAACTTACATTCTCACAGTAACTTAGTTTTGTACTAACTTATAGTTTTGTAGTAACGCATTCTGACAGTAACTTACAGTATTATACTAACTTACATTCTCACAGCAACTTACAGTCTTGTACAAACTTATAGTCTTGTAGTAACTTACAGTCTCACAATAACTTACATTTTTGCAGTAACTTACATTCTTACAGTAACTTACAGTTACATACTAATTTACAGTCTCACAGTAACTTGCAGTCTCGTACTAACTTATAGTCTCACACTAACTTACATTCTCACAGTAACTTACTTTCTTGAATAAATTTAAATTTAATTATAGTCCCACAGCAACTTCGAGTATTACAACAATTTATATTTACACAGTAACTTACAGTCTCAAAATAACTTACAGTCTCACAGTATCTTACAGTCACATGATATCTGAGAGTGTCACAGAAACTTACAGTAAGTTACAGTCACACAGTAGCTTATCCTTTAATAAAATTCTGATTTATGCTGGGATGTTTGTCTTTCACAATGGTCACCATGTCAGATTAGGCAATCATGGTGCCATATATTGGTGCTGTGTCTTGGGCAGTCTGACCCTCATCAATCATTGTTTACGTCCTTGTGTGTTGGGGAGGAGGGTCAAGAAATGGTCAATCATGGCTACAGAAGGAATATCAAGGAACACATAATAGAAGTTGTCAAACTCGGCCAGAAAATTCTGACAGGCTGGACTTTTTTCTTGTGGGTGTTGTGGGGCGTCCCAGACTCCACATCATTGTTCTTCGGTTATGCCACATGACAAGGCCCGTCCGTTGTGCCTGATGTTCATAATTGGGCCTGATGCTGAACATTTGTCAGCCACAACAAAATCATGTCAAAATCAGGCTGAGTTTGTGTTGTCGGATCCCAGCATTAGAGTCTTGTTATAATCCGAGAGTGTGCAATGAGCAAGTCCTTAAATATAGCGATTACCTTAATGATTAAATACCAATATTTAATTCAAATGTCAGTCATATATCAACTTCAATATTATACTTTACACCAGGAGCTGATTGTGTGGCTATATTAAGTGCAGGTTTAAGAAGTGAAATGAAAGTGTTTGTTTCTGCGTTAATATTCATGAGATTTGCGATCTGCATGTGTGAATCTGTGCGTGTGTGTGTGAGTGTGTGTGTAGAGCAATGACAATTTGCACACGAACACACTTGTACACGTGTGCCTGCATATACAACCGTTTGCATTCACACACACACACACACACACACACACACACACACACACACACACACACACTACTTGCTGTGTTAGTGTTGCAGCTGCGCTTTCATTAATGGTGAAATGAACCATGCATTTCCCCCAACCCCCTATCTTCCCACAATGCACTGCAGTCTCTGTCGTTCTCACCCTTTACATTTTCTTCATTATCCCTTTCCATGTGCGAGGAGAAGTTCAGACCCCGTCTATCAGACAGTGCTCTAGACCTTCAAACACACTCGGATGTACTGACACACACACACACACACCTACAGATTTTAGAGTATTGCAACACTTCACTGATAACACAATCCTGAAAGAGAGAGAGAGAGAGAGAGAGAGAGAGATGAAATAAGTGATTCATTGAGAGCCTGATGAAAAGGGTCATTCATTCTCTCTTCTGTTTCGGACAGATGTTGAGCTGATTGTTGAGGTTCTTGTGTGTGTTTTTGTGATCCGGTAACGTGTCAGGTGATCAGCTGAAGCCACCTGCTCTACCAGATGCTCAGAGGAGAGTGTGTGTGTGTGTGTGTGTGTGTGTGTGTGTGTGTGTGTGCAGATTGCTGTAGCATTTTTACATTAAAATTTAAGCTCATTCTCTCACACATTTTCTCTCTTTCTCTCTGTTTCACTCACACACACACACACACACACACACATTCTCTCTCCAGGGCATAGACTAATTAATGGATACCATTCACAGTTGATTAGCTACAGTTCCTTCGGTAATTACATTCGCATACTAACCACCACTCAGAAGAAAAGAAGCTATAACAAGGTAGCAGGAGGGGAAAAAAAAGAACGAAAGCTCTTCTCTTTCGCTTCTGATCTTAATTTTCTTTCTGCTATTGTTTGTCCAGTATAAAAAGATAAGACTGCTGGAGGAGGAGGAGGAGGAGGAGGAGGAGGAGGAGGATGATTGTGGGAATTGTATCTTGTACTGTGTGTAGATTCTTCTCCCTGAGTATGTGTGTGTTTATAACTGTGTGTTTGCTGTTCAGGCCTCTCCAGCTGCCACCCCATAATTCTTCATGATGCTGTTGCATTGTTCTTACCTGTCAGTGTGACGGCCGCTACACCGAAATAAAAAACGATATCTTAACAAGTGGAGATGAATGTAGGCCATAAATCTAATCTTTTCACAGGAGATTAGCACACCTGGCACATGTAGGCAATTTCTGTATGATTTATCTCCGGTAATTTTATCATGTAATTGCTGCACCCACTGATAATTTTGCATCCGGTGATTTTTATTTATTTCTTAAATGGCTTTTTGAACACTGTGGGTGAAAAGAATGAAGACGTGATCTTAACCAGCGATATTAGGAACACACCAGTGTGATGTTTTTCCTTACTTACTCATGGATACTTGCTTTTAATTCTATCCACATTCACTGGATTTAAGCAATCGTGCACTCTGATTGGCTACTCTACTGCTAGGATATCAGTTCATATACCATTAGTAGAGAAAAACAAAATGGCGGAATGTGTTGCTAAACCAACCGAGGATGAAATAAACACTACATGAAAACAAAACCCCAAAAATGCAAAAAAGCAACAAATTATGGAATGAAATTATTTGATGGTAAAACCATATCTTTTTTATTTTTCAAGAATTATAATATTTTTCACAAATTGCTCCTGTCATTTCACCGGTTTGTTTACTTTCTAAGCGGAAATAATTTTGTCGGACATTTTGTGTAAAGTTTTTATTTATCGAGTTCGCAAAAAATAAAAATAAAAATGCTCCGTTTCTCAAAATCCAGTGTATGTGCATCAAATAAAACAGTTATTCCACTCAATCTCGTCATACATGGCTTATAGCCAACTCACCGCAACGTATATATGGTGCCAATTGTCAAACATAGTTACGTTTTTGCCGAACTGATGACATTAAGCTCATTTTTGTGTTGCTAAAACAATCAGACTTTTAACGCTTTCTTCAACGATACCAGAAATGGTCCAGTTCTACAATTTGGATTGGAATTAACGTGACAGGAATTGATCAGTAAAAAATGGTGTTTATTAGTATGTACTATGTATTAGCATGTTATGTGTCGATTGTAGAAAAAGTATGACAGTAAATATATAAATTCACCATTACGCACGTAAATCAATCAAATTTGCGACACTTGCTCTGAGTTGTGCAACTCAAGCTCATTTGGCTAGCTAACATTAAGTCAATAATATCCACAAGTTGACTTAGTTTTTCCAGTGCTGAGAGGCTACCACGTCCCTCTATTTGTCTCTCCTCCAGTGAAATAGATTCTCACCAATCACATCTAACATGTCAGGAACACCCCCAGCACTGAGAAATGCCCTTTGTGGTTTTGCTACACCACTAGGTGAATATCATAAACCGTGACTGAAAGTTCCACAGTTATATTAAAACAATATTAAAATGATATTAGAATGTAATATTGGCACATGCCTACATGCCTCAAGTCAATGTTTTTAGCTGCTGTGGACAGAATTTTACTTTTTTTTTAAATCAAAACTTCAATCAATGTCAGTTCAAATCAATGATTTATCAGTCATCGTGTTTCTTACCGCAGGTTTTTATGTGGCATAAAAAGAGGAAAATAGGCATAAAGAGTGAGAATAAAAGGCCAAAGAGCCGGGTGCTGCGCTGTGGAATGCATGAACGTGCAGGATAAATTGAGACGTCAAAAAGCGAATAAAACAGTTATGAGCTTGACCCGGGCAGAAAAAGAGATGATTTCACAGCACGGTTCAGACTTCAGCCTTCAGACAGAGCCGTATCTGTGAAACCCATCCGTCTATCCATTTCACAAAGAAAAAGAGAGAAAGAGCTAGTGAAGGGAAGAGAGAATGAAACGACAGAGAAGGCGAGTGAGGGAGAGAGCAAGAAGGAAGAAGAGGAAGGAAAGAAAGAGTTGAAGCAAGAAACAGAAGAGAGAGTGATGGAGAGAGGAAAAGAAAGAATCAGGGAAAAAGTGCTAGCAAAGAAGAACAACGAGAGAGAAAGAGAAAGAACAAAAGAAGGCATTTTTTTCTTTTCTGTTTTTTTCTTTTTTTTTTTAATGAAAGCTAAATCCACCATGTGGGTATAAAGTCATGCCCAGTGAAATCCTTCATGCTCGACATGGCGAACATGATTCCTCTCAAGACAAACCAGCATTTTCCCTTCTTCTTAAAAAAAAGAAGCAGGGAAAACTAGCATGCACAAACTAGCGCACTAAACTCTCATTGCATACCATGAAACTCTGCTCAGGAGGAGAACATTTCTGTTCAGCACTCGTTCGCAAATTCAACCATGCGTTCAATCCAGCACCACACAACACAACATAACATCACATAACACAAACAGAACAGAACAGAACAGAACATGACATAACAGACCCTAATGAAAGGCACAATAGTTGAATGGTTCCACAATCTCATTTCAATTGCAGCAAAAATGTACGGCAGATTTGATCGAATTCCAGATCGCCAAACTGTACTGTACAAGTGATGAATTTGTTCTCCGTTAAGAAAAAAAAAAAACACCAAGTATTGTCCTTTCATTGCTCACTTGCTTCTGCACAAACCTGCAGTGGATTGTGAATTAGAACTTAATAACCAGTCGGCTGTCGTAAGCATAGTGATGTTATCACCTAAAGGGAGAGAGAGTGGCACAGAAAAGGGGCAGATGACCAAAAACGGGCGCTCGACGCGGCACAGGCGGGACAAAAATCACATTATGTAAACTGAGACTGCGTAAAAAAAAAGAGATTAAGATTCCCAACAGGCTGAAATACGATCTCTGGAGAACAGAACAGAACAGAACAGAACAGAACAGAACAGTGGCCTCGCATTTTAGATTCTTCTAACCCAACCGGGCTTTATTATTTTTTTAAATGATAATCATAATGGCCAATTTCACTTTAAACATTATTTACAGTAATTCTTAGGATCTAACGTTAATATAATGTTTTGTAACACATACATAACCATTTATATATTATACAAATTATTAATATAATTTTCAAAGAATTAAGTTGATAGCATGCACAAATTATTATTATTATTATTATTATTATTATTATTATTACATGAAGCCTCAATGTCACATTTAACACATTAAAACATTTCAATATCATTCAAGTTATGCTCAGGTAGATGACAAAACAACCTGTTTTTTAATATATTCATTTATTTTATATTTTAATAAAATCTGCTTCATGTAACAATATTCAAATATAATTAATTTCCACTCAAGACACAAATTTATACTGAGCTTTTAATTCCCATGTTAATCATCAATCTTATATCTGATCTATGTCTAATATCAGACACGTATCAGCATATCCTATACATCATACAGCATATAGTACACTTTCATATCCAATCTACAACTATTGTATATGAAATATTTATATATTTATACATTTATATATTTATACACAGTATGAAATTAGCTTATAGGTACGAAGCATTGTTCTATGTTCATGATCAAGATTCAAATATTATAAAGATTTGAAATATGACATCATGGTACAGAATGAGCTTGGCCATGTAGCGATCGGTTTGCACAGGAAGGAAGGAAGGACGAGAAGTCGTCTATCATGTTAAAAATCAGCAGGAGATAGAAGATAGAAGATGGTGCTGAATATACATGAACTGATCGTACCTTCAGTGCCATTTGGTGTCATGGAATTGTTGTTAATGTGTGCGTTATCAAGGTTTGGGCCGTTCGGAGATTCACTGCTACCACTGACTCGGCTGTGCGGACTGGCTAGATCCTGCATTTCCATAGACCTGTCAATGAAACGCAGGGTAAATATCATCACACGGATACATATCCACATCAACGTCACTTGAATCTAATTTTTTTTTTTTTTTAAAAAACACACACACACACAACAACAGACATGCATAATTAAAATGCATTCTAAGACAAAATTCTCATTAATTTTTTTTTCAATCACTTTCGATTATCATGACTCATACAATCCCTGAAGGTTATTTTATTGAACGCATTCCTATTTATTTTCCCATGTTCACATAATCACTGACACACCTTTAAACACATTCTATTTCAAACACATTGCACTAAACACACTGCATTGCCTCCTGAGATGAAAACACTTCACATCCCTCGAGGCATGACAATGACATTCAACACGAATTTAACAATTAATGAGACGCCTGACGATTGACTGGCTTTGCTCATTTTTAATCGTTAATTATTCACACCGTTCACGCACGACACCATTTTCATCCATTCACACACTTTTTTTTTTTTTTTTGGGGGGGAGGGGGGGTTATATTATAGCAATGCAGTTCAGTGTTA
>JAOBAM010000020.1:33067350-33080624 GCA_025212355.1 Notarius kessleri
CATGCAAAATATAATGGCGTTTGAAATTCAGCCACAGAAACAGTGTAACTAATAAACGCTTCTTAACATGTAATATCCGTTGAAGGAGAACTGAAGGCAAATTTTTAATGATCAAAATTCTATTTCTCTCATTTTATTAAATATAGGAATGCATTTCTGACTGCTATTTTGTCACTGCTGTAGCAAGTTATGAGTGTTTTGAAATATGCTCTATAATATATCAGTCCATATGTCAAAGTAATAGGCGTAAACGAGATTCGCTGAGACCTGTGCGAGACGTCGTAGGACGGAAGTAAAACATACAGCGGAAATCAAAGCGACCAACATCTGCCAACGTTGTCAAAAGACACGCGTGCCCTCCTTCGAATGCGGATGTAATCAAGCTGGAAGTTTTGTTTGTTTTGATAGCAATCAGGAAAGTTTGAAAAAAGTGGGCAGTAATCGTCATTTAAACTCATTTTTGTGCAATATTTCGTTTGGAAAACAGTTTTCAAATGGCGGCGCTGACACTTCACGTTTCGAAGTCTCGCCCAAGTCTCGTGGATAAGCGACGCCTGCCATGGACCAGCATGGCTAAAAACCGAATAGGCCGATAAGTATAGTACAATATTTAATTGCAATTAGTTGCCAATACTAGTCACGATATAAGGTTAGTAAAAACGAAAACGTAATTGAATAACACGTTAATTAAGAAATCAAGCAAGTTTAAAAATTACTTCAGTTCTCCTTTAATACTTGGTACAACCTCCTTCGCCAGTAAAACTGCACTGAGTGTCCTATAGCATTTGATAAGGTTGGAGATACAGAGCAGGGCATCTGGGACCGTTTGTCTTTACACAATCTCACCACATCATCCAGGGTCCTCGGCCCTCTCTTGTGCTCTCTCCTCTTCAGCTCAGCCCACAGGTTTTCTATGAGGTTCAGGTCAGGGGACTGAGATGGCCAGAGCAGAAGCTTGATTCTGTGGTCAGCGAACCATTTTTGTATTGATTTGGACTTTTGCTTCGGATCATTGCCCTGCTGGAATAAATAAAATAATAATAAGTTGCTTTTATATAGCGCCTTTCTCAAACTCATGGTCGCTTTACATAGGTCAGAGAAAACCTCACCCCCAAAAAAGAGCTGCTAAAGAGTGGTTAGTTTATGCACTGGTGGAGAAGTGTTCATGAAACAGAGGTTTTGAGATTAGATTTCAAGAAAGGAAGAAAAGAGTAGTCACGGAGGAGTTGAGGAAGGGAATTCCAGAGCTTGGGGGCCATGGCACTGAAGGACTTGCCACCCAGGGTAGAGAGTTTAGTGTGAGGAACAGCAAGGGGATTATAAGGAGGAAGATCCAGTGATGACCCAGTTTTAGTTTCCTGGCAGAGGCAGCCAGATTTAGATTTAAAATGTCCTGGTATTTCATGGAGTCCATGATGCCGTGTACCCTAACAAGATTTTCAGGGCCATTGGAGGAAAAACGGCCAGAAAACATCACTTCCATCATATTTTACAGTTGGGATCGGGTTCTTTTCATTATAGCCATCCTTCTTTTTGCACCAAACCCACCTTGAGTGTTTCTTGCCAAAAAGCTCCATTTGTGTTACATCAGACCACAGAACAGTTCCGGTCACAGTTGTAGTAGCGTTTTGCAAACATGAGGCGCTTATGTTTGTGGTTAACTGACAGAAAAAGCTTTTTTCTGACACACCTTCCAAATAATCTGTTGGTACGGAGGTGATGTCTGATGGTGGTTTTTGAGACTTGGAAACCCCAAGATTTTACTTTTTCTTGTAATTCACTACCAGTGATCCTTGGGGATCTTTTGGGGGAGGGTTTTTTTGCCTCTCTTACCGTCCCCCTCACTGTATGTGGAGGCAAAATAAACTTGGTTTTCTTCCACACAAGTTTGTAACAATTCCAGTTGGTGTCCACTTTTTATTATTATTATTACCCTTATAGTAGAAATGGGCATTTTCAGGTGAGGAGCCATTTTTATAATCATTCCCTGATTTATGAAGGTCAACACATCTTTCCCATGTTGATGGATGACGAAGGGAATTTGGCCTCTGTGTCGCCTCATATTTGTCCCCCAGTTAATCAGGAAGTCATGGATTACAGCTTCAAAGTTCCTACACACTCTAATCAACTCAAAAAAAATACTGTACAATTTAAATAGGAAACACGCTTCAGTTACATCGTGTTCACTATAATTTCTAGGGGTGCCAATAATAGTAGCACAAGTGTTTTGTTGAAAATCATTTCTTGGTCTCAGAATAAAATTTATTTCAATTAAAAGGTCGGATTTTCTCTCATTTTTTCAGCATGAGATGAAGCTCTCTCACCAAAAGGTGTTTTTTTTTTTCCCCCCTAAACACCCGCTTTAATAAATTAATCTCATTGTTAAAAAGATGAAACCCTTCTGGTTTTGGCTTTTTATGGATTCCCTCCAAAAATGTGTTTTTGGGAAGGAGGAAAAACAGTGATGGCTGTCTATAGACAGTATATAGATTTGTCTGAAGGCTGAAATATACACAAAGCCCTTATATGCATTCATTCATGTGAAAAATACAAAATATGTTAAAAGAACAATAAATCATGGCCGCATAGAACATTGATGCATACAGGGTGTCGCCACAAAATGATTCGAGTGTAGCAAAAGTTCATTCCGAGATAGTGATCTGAAACAAGGGTGTGTCCCAAAAAACACCAGATGCCATTTAAGTACGTTCCTTCATAACCTATAATGCATCCATCAGCAAAATATTATCCTCTAAAACAACCTATAAATATGACTTCATAGGCCAAATAAATTTGCTATACAGTAATTCCAACTTACACATCAAAGTTTCCAGCTGATTTTCTCCAAACTTGATTTTTCTGTAAAGGTGATGATCCCCAAAACATTCACTAATATTTCTCAAATTTGGTGCGGCCAATCTAAACAAATGACCCTTTATTTTAAAGATGATTAACTGGAGATTTAGAAAAAGCAACTTTCCATCGTGTGACCGTTTGGACACGTACTCTGGCATTCTATGGTGAACACACTGCAACTGCTTGTGCAATGTGATGCTCGCACGGCAGATGCGTATAACGTATCAGTGGAAATGAAGTCGTTTTTGATGAACTGTAAGACACAGACAGGGTTAGGATTAGGAGCGCATCATGTAGGAGACTGCGTTATCTGAAGCATGTGTTCTGGTCAAAAACCATATGGACATGCAAAGTGAAATCCTTACGAGCAGCTGAGGCATTTTAATTTTAGCTTGCAGAACTGAAACCGCAGGCAGCGGATCAGGAAGGAGAAGTGCACGCTTCTTGAAATTAGACAAATTGCAAAGTTTCACCATTTTATCCGAAACTCCTTCTACTGTTGAACTAATGAAACTGAAACGTATGAACTTCGGTTGCACTCATCAGGGGGGCGACCCTAAAATAATAGCACTTAGTAACAACAAAATGAAACTTCTCAGCTCAAAGTAGAATTTCAAAACTGGACCATATATTTTATTCAGATTAACGTGGGAATTATAATACGTATATAAAGCGATTTATATGGCTGCATATCAACTTCATTAGAACTCTATTCGAAGCAGGTACAACGAGATGACACAGCGGTCATACTGCAATGAAGAAAGATGCACCATGTTCCGAGCAATCATGTTTTCCACTGGGTCGGAGTGAAAAATAGAGAAATAGTTGCAGAGGAGTGCGGGGCGGAAGCATGCAGAGGCAGAGCTTAAAATGGATGCCAGACAGTTGAGGTTGAGGTGAGTAAGAGGAGTGGTTAGGAGATGGGTGCCAGCAGCTGCACGAGTTAAACTGAGAGAGAAAGACAGACAGACCATGGCCTAAGAGCAAAATAATTAGGTTAAGTATCTTTAATCCCCTTAGCCTAACTCTTGCACTGCAATCACCGTTCACAAAAACCTCCAGTGTCCTGCGTCCACATAGAAACAGAGTTACAACACACAGTAAAATGTACAGAATCCAGGGAAGATTAATCATCCATTTACAACAGGTTCCCCCCCCCTTCCCCACCCAAACTAGTCTGACCAAATACTAAAATAGCTCTAAAGAAAATAACTAAACCGAATAAGATGACATTTCTCAAGTGAGGAGTAAACAAGAGTGCTCGGCGAGCACAATATCCCCCGCTGGCAACTATGCCATAACTCTGGTAATTGCAATATGCATATTACCGACAGATAAAGAATCCTGTCAAGTTTCATGAAATTCCTCTAAAAATTGTTAGAGTAGTTCATTTCAGAAAGCGAATACCCTTCCCGGGGTGGACGGAAGGACATCGCCACGCCATAATCCCGCTTCGGGCCTTTCAGCCAGCGAGGGGGAAAACCGTGAGGGAAGTTGATTTCAGAAAGCAAGCACACCTTGATGAAATTGCCGAAGTTTGTTAATAATCAAGGGCATAACTCTGGGAAAATTTGCCCAAATTAAATGAAATTTCAATATAACAAAGCATTTTACCAAGTTTGGTGAAATTCCTCCACAAAATTGTAAGAGGAGCTGATTTCAGAAGAATGCACACCCTCATGAGATTGTCACAGTACAAATTTAATCAAGGGTCAAAACTCTGGTCAAATTTTCACAAATGAAATTAAATTGCAACATGCGTATTACTGTCATATAACAAGGCCTTCTGCCAAGCTTCGAGAAATTCGTCCAAAAATTATGACAGGAGTTGATGTCAGAAGGAAAACACACCTTTATGAAATTGTCAAAGTAGAAGGTTGTTAATCAAGGGCTGTAACTCTGGGAAAACGTGACCCAATTTAACAAAATCACAATGTGTGTATTACCAACATACAACAAAGAATCCTGCCGAGTTTCGTGAAATTCCTCCAAAAATTGCGAGAGGAGTTGATTTCAGAACGCGAGTTCCGTCCTGGGAAGGGTAATCGCCACGACATAATCCCTCTCCAGGCCAGCGGGGGATAAAAACACTGATGGCCATGTTTTTCCTTTCTCGTTTTAGCTTTTAAATCTTTTCTTTCTCCTTTTATTTTTAAACTCTTCCTTAAAATTCCAAAAGCGAACACCTCCGGTGATCTCGATTAACATCGCGGGTGTAAAAGCCCAGTGCACAAGTCGCAACACGACCACAACGTTCCTCAAGATAACGTGCAGATTTTTCACCCGATCCTTTACTGCTAAATCAAAAGTCATGCTGATGACATGATACTTGTCGAAACGTCGTGATGTCCGTTTTGATTCGAATGTTTGCAACCATGAGACGATGCAGATGAGTTGATATATAAAAAGATGATTTTGGCCACCACTCGGTCATGGTTGACGTACCAAGGATAGATAACATGGTTATTAAATCACATTTGTAAAAATAGTGCGTGATCGGAGATGACCTGGGCTTACCATGGGTGGGGTGTTATGTAAAACAGTAAGGCGTGGTCAGATATGCAGCTGTACAACTGGAAAAACAAACGTAAATCGCAGTGTTCATCAGGGCGGAAGCAACTACACGCAACTATGTCTGGGCAAGACGACAATATTATACTGATCTACTGATTAAATATCGTGATACTATTTAATAAATGTTTTATTTAATAAACTCTGTATTAAATCTTTAAAAGGACTGAACAGTTCAAATTCATTAACTTTATTTCCTCCTGGCTCATACCAAATTTATTTTAAATATCTTAGCTCCTCCCCCAAAGACATTATACGTACTCAATCCACATTCCGCCATTTTGAATCGAAGGATCCGGGTTCTTTCGCTTTCTTTCTTCACTTCGACCCAGTGTTTACGCTCTACCTCTACACCTGTCCTTGCCGATGCACATTATAATAATTTTTACCTTGCTGCCTTTGTGGCCTGTAGTGGGTGTGGTCATGGGATGACTCTGAGCTCTGTGATTGACCAGAATCCTCTCAGCGTTTTCTCGGTGAGCACCAGAGCCCCGGCCAGGCAGCTGTTTCACTGTCTTGCACGGTGTTCCGTCCGAATCCTGGACCGATCAGAAAGCAAGCAGTGTAAAAGTTAACCTAAAGCCGCTTAAAAAAAAAATAAAAATAAAATAAAAACGCAGTATGTACTCACTGCATCACTGGACGTCGTGGAGGAAGGAGAGGGCGAGGAGGATGAAGACGATGATGAAGGTGAGGAAGGAGGTGGGGAGGAGGAGTTGGAGGACGCTTTACTCCGTGGTGCTGGAGGAAGGACGACGATCTCGTCAGGTAAGTTGTTGTTACACTCGTCGAGCTCCTGAGGTTCCACCAAGAGGGTGACGTCATTTCCTGTACACACAGAGCAGGACCGAAAGTCAGACAGCTACAACATCCTGTTATCGATGCTAGGAGGGAGGATTCATACAAGCAAATGGAAGTGCGTAAATATCATGACAGGTCCAAAAAAAAAAAGGTTTCGTATAATGGCACTCAGTGTGTACCATTGCAGTTGTAAGCTGCCTCGCTTTGCGACTGCCCGCCCCAGTGCGCGCTGATCCAATCACGGTACTCTGCTACCTCTTGCGTGACTCGGATTATTCGACCCAGAATACTGAGGGAATGAGAGAGAGAGAACACTGAAATTAGCTTTAATAAAATCATTCGTATCATATTTAAAAGGTCTGAGATATGGGTTTGTGTGAAAGTGTATCAGCAGTCTGTACTGTGTGTGTACACACCTTTCAGATTTGTTGTTGGGATAGTGTTTGGCGATGGGAGAAACGGCGTGGCTCAGAACCACATACGCATAATCGAACGCTTGCTTCACCTGCATGGCCCCATATGAGCTCCTTCCAACATCGTTGCCTAAATCACACACGGAAAAAGTCAGAATAACCCACACAAACCTTAAGAATAGTTCCAGTTCCTCTTGCTCAAAAGCGCGTGTACGTGTCTGTACCCGGCTGTAGCGGATCCTCGATGTACAGCATGGACGGCCTGTACCCGTCGAGCATGCCTTTCAGAACCTCGTCCTTAGCCACGTACGAGCCGCCGTCTTTAATCCTGATGCCCGTTTTCAGGTAGTTAAAATGGCGGCCGTACAGTTCGAAGAACTCGATAAGCAGGACGCCCATGTTGGAGTTGGGACTGCACACATCCTCTCTGTAGTGTAGCTACAAAACACAGAGCCACTGGTGAGTTCCTAGGACTTTCACATCTGATAATAAAACAAAATCAAGGACGCAATACAATACACCACACCACACACATTTCACTAACCGGCTGAATTTTTATTTTTTTTAAAATGTCAGGCTGCCTTCACACCAAGCGTCGTTGTTTTTCCTCCTACTTTCAAAAGTTCCACTTTTCACAAAAGTAACAGTGATGTCAGAAGATTTTTTAAACCTCCTGACCAATCAGGTCATAGCATATGGGATAAGTGAGGGGAAAAAAAAAAAAAATTGAGAGAAGATTGACAGATTACATCAGAAATATTTAATTGCTAATATTCAAGCATTGCAATGTAACTAAAATTATTTTTATTTGCTTGAAAAAGAATAGTGAAGACAAACAACATCCTCGTTAATAATCTTTAATCATTATTACTGACAATAAATCTAATCTGGACTGCAAAGTTCAGTAGTGGGTATTAACCAAGACTGACATGAACGTTGCCATGGTTACAACATGCACATCAGGTGAGCTGTTCCTCCCCACCACCCCCTTTCCCCTTTCGGCAGGGGGAAGGAACACCCCCACACCAAGTACTATAGCAGTCTTGATCACTAATGCTTGGCGTGTGTGCACATGTATGTTACCTGCGCGTGTGCGCGCGTGTGTGTGTACCTGTAGGAAGCTGACAGCCATAAGAAACAGGCTGTAGGACCCAATGCCTCCAGTAAACACCTCATTCAGTTCTCTCTGCAGCAGGAACTGTTTTAGCACCAGCACCAGGTACGGCAGCACGGGGAATTTCTAAAACACACAATCAACAGTAAGACGTTAAGATGACCGCCCAAATACAACAGGACCCAACTGTGTCTGCATTCTGTCAGGACAACACACACACACACACACACCTTTTTGAAGTCTTTGATGAGATTGGCAGCCTTCACGCCGCTGTGCACGTTAAAACTGATGTCCACTTTGACCTCAGTGTGAGCGTCTGTCAGCTTGATAATCGGAACCTGTGTGCATACACACGAATATGATCAGTTTTATATTTTGAATCCAGATGTGACACATCCCCCCCACACACACACACACGCAGTACCGTTGCTTTATCGAGCACTTTGACCGAATTCTCGTCTGCGACGTTCCTCTTGCGCAGCGCCTCCTCCAGCGTCCACAGAGGAAGTGTCTCCCAGTTTCCAAACACTACCAGATCTATATCACTGACACACACAAAAACAGGTTTATACAGTCTATCATACACTCACCATAAATCTAACCCCCCCATGATCAAACATTTATCGTAAATGTCTCTCTATAAGCTTCATCTGTTGTTCATTTTAAATCAACTGGACTTGAATAACTTATTTGAGCTGAATTAGAATGAATCATCAGTTACGATGATGTATTGCATTATTCAACAAAGTTATTAGACACCTCAGAACATCAGTACTAGCCCGAGGACGAAGCAGCCACGGTGACCATCATTTCATGTCCCCTCCTAACCCACTCAGAAGTGGACCCGAGGACTGCTGTCTCTCATGGGCCCTGATAATGCCTACAACAATGCTTCATCCTAAAAATAAATCATTTTCTAGGCGGGAGTCCAGTCCGACAAACGCTTGCGAAAGAGAGAGTTTCTCAAGAAGAAAAATAGCAGAACAGCAACGTAATCGTCCAACAGCTACACATGAACTACTGCAACACTTATTGTAATAGCAAACACGCAGCATGATTTCGAGAAACACCTTAAAAGATCTTTCATAGGATTCCTAACTGCTTGTTTCATTCCACACACCAGCTGATTTATTCCACTAATCCAGATTTAGTTATCCGAGTGACACGTCAGCGTAGTATGACTGTGACGTGGTGTGGGATCTTTCTCCGCATGTTCATTCAGCTCGGCTAAATTTAGTTTAAATCCCCGTCCAGCTCATGCAAACAACATACATTAATACAAAAAAAATAAAATAAAAATCACAAAACAACTCTGGGCTCTTTACCTTTAATACGAGCCCACCTTGATTTAACCCAACAACATTAAAAAGTGTACTTATACTCCTCTGTTTCATTCGCAATACAAATATTCAAAGTCCTACATACATACACATATATATATATATAGAGAGATATAAAATTAAGAGTGTTTTTTCTTTCCAGATAAGAGTCTCAGTGTTTGCACAAGTCTAGACATACACAGTGTGTGTGTGTGCATGAAGTGGTGAAGCTTACCTCGTAGGCAAATACAGGCCGGTACTGAAACTGCCAAACACTTGGACCTGTCAATAACATGAGGAAAAATGCTGAATATCTCCTCCCTCTCTCTCACTCACATCCTCTACTAACCCCAACTAATAACATTGCTAACAAAGGGTGGAGGATTTATACATACCCACCCGAGCATCTATCCCTGGACGAGATGCTATCCCCCCCCACAAGCGCACCAAGAACATAAGGCAAAACGCCTCCATTTGTTTTTTTAAACTGGCTTACAAGATCGAGGCTCTTGAATTCCTGTGTCAAAGTTCACCTTGATAATGTTGACGAGGTAAAACACTTTCACAACCTCTTTCATATCTTGTGTAAAGTTTTTCTGGTACCCGTATAAGAAGGGGTCAAAAGGCAATGTAAATGCTCCAGATAAACCGAGATCAGACGTCTCCGATCCACCAGGAACGCGTTCCTGGGTGTAGTTCAAAAGGCAGACACCTCTGAATAGAGGATATTTCACTTATTAAATACCAGAACATAATTTCTTAGGGGGAGGAGGAGGAGAAAAAAACAAAAAAAAAAAAAACCCAAAATTTCAGAAGACTTTTCTTCCTCAATCAAGACAGAACGTTCTGGTTGAATCTTACAGAAGTAAGAACTTTCGATTGGTCATTTCTTCACTGCTTCAGTCTGGAAAGCAGCTCAAATGCAATGATCTAAATTTATGTAATATGCGAAATCATCTGACTGCCGAACAGAAAGACAGAAGTGCACTTGGACAAAAGGGGCAGTCGGGGTTTTGCTTGCAACTGCAGAAACCGTCTTAAAACAGATTTTGTGTGGGAGAGGAGAATTCAATAAGAGCTACTGTGCAGGTTTGTAAAATGGTCCAGTGAAAACAGGGAACACACACACACACACACATCTAATCATTAGGAACTGATCAAAGCACAAAAGCGTGTTAAATCGTTTGGGATGCGAGATGTGTTTGTGCTTATGTTCATGTGTGAGAGACGTACATCTGCACTGGGCCATAAGTCCTTGATGACTCTCTGGATCCTGTCGACGACTTCCAACCTCATCCGCTCTTCCTCTGGCCGAGGAGACATGTACTCGTAGAAGTCTTTGATCTCCTCATGGAGCCTAGACACACACAGAGAGAGAGAGAGAGAGAGAGAGAGAGAGAAAACAAAAAACAGTCAGTGAAGAGTCAGATTTGCGACCAAATGCTTAATCACATGAGAAATCTGAGAATACAGTCAGCATTCCAGGTCTGATGACATGTCTCTCACACACACAGAGTTTGGTCACCAACGCTGTGCTGGTGTAGATTTATGCAAAGCAGTATTACAGAGTGTCATGAAATGATGGGAGCATGAAGGGGAAGAGAACTAAAGCGCACTGTAGTGGGGCAGTAGGAAGCGAGATATAAAAAAAAAAAAGTTTAATATGTATAAAAACACACACACACGAGATGAAGTGACGTGTAGAAATAAATAACACGTACACACAAGATTTGGCAACAAACGCCATTGTTGACGAAACCCCCTGCGCTGATGTAGAACAGGATCGTAACTTTAGCTGGCTACAAGACAACAGGGGGCTAGAGAAACTGCTTTAAAAAAAATAAAAATAAAAATTTCAAGTAAAGGTGTGGTGGGGAACCTGAACTCTCTCCTCACCACATTAGCAAACAGGGGCATGACTGGGGGGGAAAAAAAAAAAAATTCTAAACCACTTCATACGCATCTCTACAGCTAGGAGCCAGCTCCACAGAGATGGTACAGCTCAATTCTACATGCCAACTTCTCTAAACCTCCCTTTCCCACAGATAATCTGCGTGTCTTTGCTGCGTGATCCCAGCTGATAGAAGCGAAGGAAGGAAGGAAGGAAGTGAATTCCTAATGATCCATTATGGAGACCTTCCTGGACGAGGAAAGAGCTTGAACAGATGCTTTCCAAGAGGAGAAACAGCTGCATGTTAAGACGCAAACTAGATTGCCAGAATATAAATCTTGAAGACAGACAGACAGACATCGGTAGTTTTAAGGACAAACCCTTAAAAGCCCTGTTCTCAGCTCCATAAATCCATTTATTTAACATTTAAAATAAATCTGCTGTAATGAACAGGACTCAAGGTTTATGGTCAAACCTGTTCTTCAGACTGTACCGTCTCAGCATCGATGTGTGTGAAAGCCGTGGATTTGGCAACGTGCTCACTTTTGCATACCGAGGCCATCAGTTTCGGTTTAATACTATGACTTTCGTTTCCTCAGAACTGCCTTTTGGACCACACCAGGGCACGGGGATTGAGCTCACTCGTCTGCAGCCAATTGGTGAGCCGGCTTCGTCTCCACAAGTTACGTAAACATGTGACACACACACACACACACACCTCTTTGCCCTCGGTAATCTGCTGAGCAGAAATGAAGTGAGCAACATTTATGCAACCTGGAAAAGGTTTGAGATGTGTTTTCCTCTCTCTCTCTCTCACACACACACACACACGGCAGGAGAGATGAACAGATACACAGGTATATGGGACATGAAGTACAAAAACAACACATGTACAGACAAGCACTCTTACTTGAGGAGACGAGCTGTTTACCATACACAAGACACACACACACACCTATCTGATCTCATATTAACAACTAACCTCAGGGCTTCTGTTGGGAAAAAAAATAAATAAATAAAAAAAAGACACTACGCCCCAAAAAACAAACAACTTAAAAAAAAAAAAAAAAAGCTTTCCTTTGTTAATGGCATAAAGCACAGCACCCGTGTCCAATCCAAGCAGATACATATCCAGCCTTTCACGCCTGGGCAATTAATTATTTTTGTGGATAAAGAAAAACATTCCCATGGCCTTTCTGAAACAGAACATGTTACACATTGTCAAAGGTGTGCTTTGTTTAATGGTAGAATGGTTCCCCCCCCCACCTTAAACTAATTAACATGCACTGATGACATTTTCTCCAAACCACTGATGAAACCAAGCAAAGTAAAGTCCAGCACAAAATATCGTATGTTAACTCTCCTGCTTAGCTCATGATAAAACAGAGATAAGATAACCATTCTTGGCAGACTCGAATATCAACTTGGGTGTTGTGAGGACAGAACAGCACAGCTCATAGCCAAAACACTAGCAATGACTTTCGGTTGAGGAAATACATAACTGCTCGTTTCTCTTAGCCTGTGCCAATTCATTAAACTAGCTAACTAGCGCATCGTACGTTAATCTGCGACATGACGTTTTATACCACCTTCCAGTCACCAATCAGGTTTCTGTGCAACCACAACACAGGACGAATAGATATACGACGACGAATGACTATCGTTATTGTTTCTACGGCAACAGCTCACACTCCAGACTGTCGTGTTATACACAACATACATTAGTAAGACGTGCATTATTTTCATATAGCTACAATGTCGCGTGCTATTTCTTACTAATCAACTCTGCACGATATGACATTGCCACAATATCTAGCAATGTTTATTCCGATTATATCATATCGAATATATATTACTAGACCTGCCACTCTACAAACTTTTCATAAAAGCTCCTGAATTTGACACTGACCGCTCAAATACAGCAAAAGAGCAGTCAGTTTCAAAACATGACTCAATCAACATGCAACTTTGGAATTATCTGCGTAGGAGTTTTGAACTCTGATATGATTATGCTTCCTGGAAGCCCCGCCCCCTTCCTTCCTACTGTGTCCATTAATGTGAAATTAAACCTATCGATATACAGTCACCTCCGAAACTACTGATAGAGCATGGCCAATTCTTTGGTTTTCTGCTCTACATTTGCGTTTGAGATCAAAAGATGACCGTCAGAATTTCAGCTTCCGTTTCCTGATGTGTTTCACAACTTCGAATATGGCACCTTTTGTTTGAACATGTATTTTTCAAGTGAAATATTAGAATGTGACTAACAGGTGTGTGCAGGGCTGGAAATTGACGGACGCCCGGACGCC
>JAOBAM010000020.1:33919126-33930400 GCA_025212355.1 Notarius kessleri
CTGGGTTCAAGCCCAGTGGCCAATGAGGGCCTTTCTGTGTGGAGTTTGCATGTTCTCTCCCAAAGGTCGTGGTGCCAAATGAAAGCCCATATGGCACTTCCTATAAGTTGATAAGGCCAAAAAAAAAAAAAAAAAAGTGTGTTTCAGGTAACATGAAATACTAAAATAGGGTTGGTAGGTAGGAAAGGTGTTTTTATTTTATTTTTCTTAAATTTTTTTTACTTAGTTTGAAAAAATTAACACAAGTAAACATCTTACAAAATAGTATCTTGGCACAGAATTCTTTATACCCGCCATGATGTTAGTTTATCAGACGACTCACGCGCAGTGTTGCCAGATACTGCTGATGTTTTCCAGCCCAAAATATGTTCAAAATCTGCCAAAATGCACTTAAACCCCCCAATTTGGCAGGAAACTACCCAATCTGGCAACGCTGCTCACGTGATCGACGTGAATATCGCGAGAGTTCGAGTTGTGACGTTCTGCGTGAGATGGCTGCGCCCATGTTTATGCAGGGGGGCTGATAGAAATGGTAACATTTTACTTTTTATCATTTCTTTCATAACTTGAATGCGTTGAAACAAAGAATAATGACAAACTAACGCTGCTTACAATAAAATATCGAGGGAAATTTGTAATAATAACTTTACGGTCGGCAATTTTGACGCGGAAATTCTTGATCGGTCGGGTTACTGGAAACATTTTTTTTTTTTGGCCTAATAGTAAATCTGTGTCTATCATCAACCATTTTCAAGTTACAGCCCTCTGAAAAGCCGTGACCTTGAGTTTGACCTTTCAAGGTCACTCAGGGTCAAAGATCATGGTGCCAAATGAAAGGCCATGTGGGAGTTCCTATATGCTCATAAAGTAAACACCTGTCTATTGGCAACCGTTTGAGTTATAATGGAAAATGTTGACCTTTCCCATGACCTTGACCCGATTTTACCCCCAAAATTTAAGTAGGTAATCTACGGACCATTGCCCACCTACCCTGAAAAATTGAAGTCCATCGGTGCAACCGTCTAGAAGCTAGATTGTTAACATACAGAGAAACAAACAAGGTCAAAGGTCATGGTGCCAAATGAAAGCCCATATATGACTTCCTGTATGTTAATAATGATAAACATCTCTCTACCTCTAACCGTTTTTGAGGTGATCATGGAAAATATGCAAATTTTAGCAATGACCTTGACCCCCAACTGCTAAGAAAACTATGAGAGACCCATCATGTAGCATACCAATGGAAGCAGAACTGAAAGATGAACATTTTGGAATTGGGTTGAAGTAAATATGATTAATATGAAGGAAAATATCGCGAAAAAATGATTTTTACCTTTTTGGTGACCTTGACCAGATGACCTTCAAAATGCTGGAGGTTCTGTTTGAGACCAATGCTCATCTATCCTGAAAGTTTCATGAAAATTGGTCCAGCTGTTTTCCCATAACGTTGCTAACAAACACACACATCCCACCGCGAACAATACCTCGCCCCCGGTGGTGGACTTCGTCCCAGCCGAGGTAATTAAGCGGGTTAATGGAAACATGGCTACTGAAACCTTGAGTATCGGCTGATTTTTATTTATTTTTTTCTTTTAAAAAGTACTAAGCTTTAAACTGAAATTAAACACGTGGCGAAAAGCATGACTTGCACAAAAAATGCACAGCTTTCATAGAAAAATCACTGGCATTGCAAATATAGTAAATATCATAATGGAAACATCCGTGTGTGTGAATTTTCTTTTGTATATTTAATTTGTCAAATCTAAACAAGACTGCCTTAATACGCAACTGCATTAAGATTAGTACCAAGTGTCTGTCTGTTTCTGTACTTTTCTTTAAATTGTTGGTTTATTTATTTATCGTGTGATGTAGTGGAAGAATGCAGTTAGAGGAAGGAAATGTCAGATTTTACTGACAGTGAGTCACTAATCCAGCTGTGCTTTCAGAGAAGAAATGTGTGTTTTTTTTTTTTTTTTAAAGGCAGGTTTCTAGTAATGATACGAGATGCGATGTGACGATCTTCAACTTTACGGCAGCGTTCACACTCTTGACTCTTTCATTGTGTACACTGGCTAGATATCATTAAAGTGACTGTGTGTGTGTGTGTTACAGAGTGCAGCGATGGAGGAAACGGTTATATGGGAGCAGCACACGGTGACTCTTCACAGGGTGAGTGCAAGAACATCATCTGTTAACCCCTCCTAGCATGATGATGGGGTGTGTGTTTTGTAGTCCAGCTGCAGGAAGTCAGGGAATGGAGTCACAATAACACTCATGTCTCGAAAGGCAGGAAGTGGGGGGGAAACACCACTGGGCTCCTTTTCCTCTTCCTGTATAGAGAGAGAGATGATCTCATTTAATATGAAATTATTCTCACTCGTCTCTGTTCATTATCTCTACCGTTTTCTTTGCTGGCTGTGCTCCGATTCTGAAGTCTAGCAGCTCCTTAAAATAATAATCCGTTTAACTCTAACATCTGGATCAATAAGTAAGGAACCAAACATTTCAGGATGTGCTGTGACAGAAAAAAACAAAACAATCTGTTTGGATAATCCTGTTCCATAGCAGGGAGTCTCCGAACTGTTCAGTATACAGCGTAGCCAAAAGTACATGGACACCTGACTGTGACACTCGTATGTGGTTCTTCCTCAAACTGCAGCCACGAAGTTGTGTAGAATGTCTGTCAGCTGTAGCTTCACAATCCTTCCCTGATTCGTCACGCTTCTGTCACATGGCCCTTTCTTGGAAGAAAACAAACGGCATCAAGATGTTTATCCCGGTACGTGAATAGTCACGTGATGCGTGTTTAATTCGTATGGGCGGAGATTATTTCTGATACGGAGCTAAAACGCTGGTCTGGACAGAGATCGTTTTCGTTTTAAAGCTAAAATTTATTAGTGCGGATGTAGCCTTGTTAAGGTGATGATACACAGGGCAACTTTTTGGGCAGTGTTGCTGGGTAATTGCGCTTTACCACTGAGACTGGGCAACATTTCTATCTGAACGATTTTGATTGTTTTGGCCAACTTTTTAAGATCATCCAATCAGAGTGCTAGCAGTGAATCACATGACCACTTGAGTGAGAGCTTCTGAAATTAACAAAGATGGTGGCGTGTCAACGGCAGTGGAGTGAAGGAAAAAGAGAGACGACTTGTATCTTTTTATGCTGGTAAGTGATATGTTCCGTGTAAACCCGAAGTGGTGAATTTTACCTCATTTTAAATGTTTAGGAAACCAACAGAGCTCGGGTTGGAATTGAGCGTAAATTGCTGTTTGCTAACCACCGCTCCATAGAGACTGAATGAGATGTCGCTAACTAGCGGTGGTTTTTGCTAACATAGTTGGCTGAAAGTTATCGCTAGCCATGCAGGGATAATGTTAGCTCTCTTGAGTCAAGTTAAAAGTGATGAGCAGTTTATGATTTTATTTATTTAAAGTTGTAATAGAGTTGTAATCATCTCATCTGATTCACAGACAGAGGATCTATTAAGTTTTGTTCCAGAAGTGATGCAACAGATTTGCTCGTATCTGATTGGTTGTTGTCTGTTGCCCTGTGTCTTACGTTGCTGGCAACATTGCCCAAAAATATTCCCCTTGTATCATCGCCTTTAGTTTACTTAAGTCTACTCCTGAATGAATTTATGAATAAAAGAATAATGAGCTGCTAGAAATAACCTGAGACCAATGTTTGTTTGGAAAATTAGCGACTAATCTTTCTTTCTGCACCCATCATCCACAGACAGATGGAAACAGGAAGACGGTGGTTTCACTCATTTAATTCAGTGTTTAAACAGTACAGCTTTTGATGTTTATTAATTTCATCAGTTTGTATTTTTATTTATTTATCTATCCGTTTCGTTGGTGCTCAACTAGTATCGTTACCGTTCTGCCATGCCGGGACTCGGATACTGAACCCAGTGACTTGGTCCTGAACCAACCCTAATTAAGTATTTACAGACCGACATATGAATCATCGAGAATCTTGATGTGAGATTTTGCGGTTGAACTCGAACCAGCATGCTCACCGTCACATCCCCACGGTCAGGAACACTTGGACAGGGTTTATTTTGAGTTTACTGCGTTTATTGTCAAGCTTTTTTAAAGCATTGGGCGAGTTTTGTTTGAGTCACAGGAGAATTATCTGACGGTGCTGGGCGCTTGACGATTTCAGATCAAAACACGGGGAAGAGTGAAGAGGTTGCGGAACGTCTATAAAATGATAAAACATGAATAAGTGCTCGAGGGTACAGGGTGGGTTTTTCAAACAGGTTTTTCAGCCACTTATTCTGAGACTGTAGATTTTTCCAGGTTGTCCTACTACTATGAAACTTAAAAAAAAAAAAAAAAAAGGCCAAAATCTGTAGATCTGCGTCCTTCTGTTGTCAGTCTTGAATCATTTTCAGCCAAGTTGTAAATAAATAAACTGGGAATGAATCTCAAACTCTACTCCCAAGGGCACATGGCGTGGAGGATGTGATTGAGAAGCCTGAGGAGGTGGTGGTGTTTTTATAGCAAGGTTGTTCATTAGCTCAGAGCGAAAACGGTGACGTCTCCGTTTTCAGTGTTAATTTGAAACATCAGCACTGATTAACACGGCTATTAACTCCGACTCAATTATCGCTTCTCATCTGACGTGTATGAAATATTTCCTCTCTGACAATTTGGAAAAAAAATGTAAATAAAAATGGAAAAAAAAAAAAAATCACACACACATTAACAGTGTCCTCACACTTTGTCTGCACTTGTAATGGTGTTAGTCACAGAATTACTCGGCTATGAGATTGTTAATCAGTGCCAGGAACTTACTGTACCGTGTGTGTGTGTGTGTGTGTGTGTAAACACTAGTGGAAGTGCTCTTAGGTCATGCTGAATATCTGTGCTGGCTTTGTAATCGGAGCAGAAATCCACAAACTCGTACGATGAAAGTAAATATTGTAATTGGAGCTCTGTGTGACGTAGTTTACAATCTCAAAAAAAAAAAAAAGATATAGTTTCACCTTCTGATGGAATTTGAACTCGTGTTCCTATGGCTACTTTTTGTTTGTTTTGGATACCAGTTTCAAATTTTGAGCTGAATTTTCCATTTTTAAAATGCTTACTTTTTTAAAACGGATCAATATTCCCCGTCTTTCTCAGTGTTAAATTATTTAATACACTAAATATTTGTGGTTTCCATTTTTCCTCATGCAACAGAGCTGTTTAATGCCATTTTGTGAGCAAACCTGCGTCGTAGTGTTTTCATGTCACATGATTTTATTTATTTTTCTTTTTTGCATATCAGCCACTTATTTCAATTAAAAAAAAAAAAAGGAAGTGAACTTCTGATAGTTCTCATGCAAAAATCATCATTCAGGTTAATGTATAGCCGTGTCGCTCCAGGTGGGCGTGTCTACGATGTTTCTATACGTTTGTTTGCAGCCAGTTGATCGTCTCCTCCTTTGTTGAGACGACGTCACACCATGGAGGACATGAGCGTGCGTGAAATCAGGTTCACGATCGTCAGACACGCCTTAAATACAGACTTGTATTTATGAACCTCCTCACATTTTCCACAGGAGCTCCGTATTTCAAAATCTGAGAACGCTGATGTGACTGCTTCAGAATTCAACAAAAAAACCAAAACAAAATTGGCATATGAGTAAATTGTGAGTTGCATCTGGAGCGATTGATTAGTTGAAGTGTGGAAGCCCCGCCCCTTCTCTGTATATTTCGCATTAGTAATCTTTTAGATGGTGGCTAGGTGTTTTATTTTTTATTGTTACCCCCCCATGCTTGAAAGATGGCGCTTAAACATAGTCAGTAAAACAAGAAAGAAAGAAAATCCATTATTATACGTTTATATACTTGGCGTTATTGAGGGATTCATTTGTGTTATCATCAATGGAACAAAATTAAGTAACGGACGTTTTTAAGGCTGTAAATAGTCAATGTTGCTTTCAGGTTTCAAAAAAGGAAAAAAATGGCGTGATTTTTGTTTTTGGGACTGAAAATAAATAAATAAATAAAGCTAGGCCTTTGAACATGTGAAATTTAACATTTTTAGAAATAATTTCATTGGTGATGATTAGAAAGTGGTTGAAGATGTGATAAACGGTCCTGGTTTTGGTAGGGGTTTTTTTTTTTTTTGACCTGTATTGTTCTTCGCAGGCTCCAGGATTCGGATTCGGGATCGCCATCTCAGGAGGACGAGACAACCCTCATTTCCAGAGCGGCGAGACCTCCATAGTCATCTCCGATGTTCTGAAAGGAGGCCCAGCGGAGGGGCTTCTACAGTGAGTCACTCACCGATCCCGCACAACCACCAGCTTCAGCACGACAGTCTGCTGTAAATCATTTCTCTACGTGTGTCTGCTCCACAGTGAGAATGACCGAGTGGTGATGGTGAATGCGGTCTCCATGGATAACGTGGAACACGCCTACGCTGTTCAGCAGCTGAGGAAGAGCGGCAAAAACGCCAAAATCGTGAGTCGTACCCCTCTGATGGGTTACTGTGAACAGGAATCATAAAAATGTGGGGAAACGTAGAAGCCAGGATGGTTTAACTTTAAAAGTTTGACACAGTAGATGCTCAGTTGAATGCCTTAACACTCAGAATCCTACAGAGGGAATTACGAGATGAGTTAAAAAAAAAAAAAATCCCTGCCATTTTGAACCATCTGTGCGTGTGCGCTAGATAACCATGACGAGTGACGCGTATTTTCCTTCTCTGTATA
The DNA here is from genome assembly GCA_025212355.1 of Notarius kessleri. Taxonomy (NCBI): domain Eukaryota; kingdom Metazoa; phylum Chordata; class Actinopteri; order Siluriformes; family Ariidae; genus Notarius; species Notarius kessleri. Next base: position 33,925,840 of record JAOBAM010000020.1, read on the forward strand.
GTCAGCGTTATCGAATTAACAATCTGTATGCTGATTTGATGTAAATTAAATCCTTGCATATTCAGTGTAACTCGTTTAAAGCTAAGACGCGCTGCTGTGTTTACTCTTCACGCTGTGAGCCGCCATTTTGATTTGATGTTACTCGGTGAACTCAGGGTTGAGAAGACCGCTCAGAGTTATTTATTTATTTCTCTCTAGGTTTTCTGACCTGGAAATTGAGTTTATAACGTTCATTCAGATGGACCGTTTTTGTTTTTTGACGTTATTTTTCTGGGAAAGAACATTACACTGTACTGTCTTTTTTGGATGTGTTACTGTTTTCATTCTTTCATTTTGAAACGGTGGAGGAAAAAGTTGCTGTCTGTACATGTTTGCGTGTTTATCGAGTAAAAATAGTTTTCAGTGTAGCAGGTGGTGGGAAGTGTGTCGCTCCAACGTACAGATAAAAAAAAAAACGCTTTGCGTGTTCGAGATGGAACAAATTGATAGATTGGATCTCAGATCTTGGAATAAGTTTTGATTGGAAGATTGGACTTTGATTTCAAAAAGAAATTTGAGATTTGACACTTTTTTTTCCTTTTAAAAATATATGATTGATTTTTATAATATTTATACTTTATTATATGTAAAATAGTAGTTTGTAAAGCAAGCGGTATTAGATAGGTTTCAGTGTCTGATTATTTTTAATCCGTTACTAATCTTTGTGACAGACCATTCGGCGTAAACGCAAAGTTCAGATCCCGGCGTCTCGAGCGGGCGACAGGGAAACCATGTCCGAGCGTGAGGAGGATACAGAGGACGAGGAGTTTGCCGGACCGGGAGGCGGTGCCAGCGCAGGTACGGGTAGACGCAACGATCGGAGCGCCAGCCTGGGACGGAGGGAACAGAGTGCGTCCCCGCGGTCCGACAGACGCTCAGTAGCCTCCGCCGGCCCGCCACGACCCTCCAAAGTCACGCTGGTCAAATCGCGCAAGAACGAAGGTGAGTCAGGACCTGAGGCTGTGTGTAGCTCGACAGCTTCATTACACACAGACAGCAGTGAGGGCTTTCAGAAAACTGCTTTAATATTCCATCAGACACAACGACGTTTGGAAAAAGATGTTTAATTTCATCAGATCGTCCTGATAAAATGATTTTTACCTTCTGGGACTTTTTTTTTTTTTTTCTTTCTTGTTTTACGTGGTATCTAAAGATCAGCTGGTAGAAACGATTAAATATCATATTTCTGATATATGTAATTATTATTTATGCTCCATTTGTATTGATATTTTAGTTGTTTCAATTTATTTACATTTATCAACTAAAAATATAGTTTGAAATATTTGTGGATGAATAGATGAAAAGCTGATGCATACTTTGACTAACCAATTAACAATCACTCTAATTAATGAATTATTAATAATGAATTCATAATGAAGTATTATGTAATTATCGAGTTAGTTTTTTTTTTTTTTACTGGAAATGGTTTTTCACTTTTTGGTGGCTTTCATTTCCAGAGAGAGTAAAGTGTGTGTGTGTGCATGCGTGCGTATAGTTGAAATGCATGTTTGTATCGAGGAACAGCTATGACTGGAATGCTTTGGTTACTTGATTACATGCAGTAGGAGGACACAAGCTGCTGTCTCTGAGACCTCAGCTGTTTTGTGTGTGTGTTCTGAGTGTGGTAATGAGTGTGTGTGTCAAATTACAGAATACGGCCTGAGACTGGCCAGCCATATTTTCGTGAAGGACATCACACCTGAAAGCCTGGCAGCCCGAGACGGAAACATACAGGAGGGAGACGTCGTGCTGAAGGTACAGTCAGGAGAGAGGGATGGAGACACTTCTAGAGGCACAAACACCGAAAGGGAGAGAGTCAGAGAGGGCAAGAAAGGGGGAGAGAGAGAGAGAGAGAGAGAGAGATAGGTCTTACAAATGCTCAGTCTATGTTTTATATATTTCTTTGAGAGGAAAAAAAAGCTAAAAAATAAATAACATTCTTTTCCCAATACAAGCAAATATAGAAATAAAGGATGAGGCAGATGCAAGATCTCTAGATATTTTCGTGATCGGGAGACAGACCGACAGGTTCAGTGCCGCTTTTCTTGCCTTGTTCCAAGAAAGGCTCATTTTTTAAAATGTGCTCTCTCTCTCTCTCTCTCTGTGCGTCTCTGTCGTTCTTTCTGTCTGTGTGTCTTTCTGCGTGTCTGTCTGTATCTCTCTCTCTCTCCCTCCCTCTATCTGTGTGTCTGTCTCTCTCTGTCATTCTCTGTGTGCGTCTCTGTCGTTCTGTCTCTTTGTGTGTGTCTGTTCTCTCTGTGTGTCGGTCTCTCTCCCTCCCTCCCTCTGTCTGTGTGTGTGTGTGTGTCTCTCTCTCTCTCTCTCTCTCTGTCTTTGTGTGTCTCTGTCGTTCTTTCTCTGTCTGTGTGTGTCTCTGTTCTCTCTGTGTGCATCTCTCCATAGATTAACGGCACCGTGACGGAGAACCTGTCCCTGATAGACGCTAAGAAACTGATCGAGCGCTCGAAAGGCAAGCTGAAGATGGTGGTGCAGCGAGACGAGAGAGCCACGCTCCTCAACGTTCCCGACGTAGACGACAGCATTCCTTCCGGCAACTCTGAACGAGACGGTGAGGATGCTCTGGAAAAATGTAATTTCTTATGCTTGTTTTTGTTAATTGTTTTTCTCACCTTTAACATGAATTTCATAAAGTCTCTGTTAATTTGTAAACCTTGCTTTATTTGTTTAATTACTTTATTTATTTAACAGATATTTCAGAAATCCATTCCCTCACCTCTGATCATTCCCATGAACTTGTGCGTGGCAGTCGCTCTCGCTCTCCAGACAAGCGCTCTGATCCATCCGACATCTCCGGCCAGTCGCCTCAACAGATCAGCAACGGAAGGTAAACACTTCTTCCCTTATAAAACATGTACCGAAAGATACCGTCGCTGACTGGAACCACGGGGGAGGGGGGGCCGGACTTTGTCCAAGTTGATGATTTAAACATGGGCTGCGTTTCATGACGTTCCTGTACGCATCTTTACGCTTCACTTTTCAATACATTGTAATAAAAAACACTAGCATTTTTTTTTTCTTTGTAGATCTTGCTCTTGAGAAACGTTCTCGGCATGAACACGGGTGTACACACTGCCAAACGTGCGCACGGTATCCCTGTGTGAAAATCCTCAATGAAACATTTTCATAGACTTGGCTGCACGTGAACCGGTTCCTGCCCCGCCCATCATTTAGCTCATTTGCATATCAGTATTTCCACAGATACGCAACAGGCTCAAAAGGGAAACAAAACTCTTTTACAGAATTGCAGTCAGTCGCAGAAACGCACCTGCAGCCAGAACTTGCGTTGTTTTATAGATTTTTGGACAACTTATTATTTGTTGTCATGGCAACGTCAGCATCGGCGCATCATTCGCATTATCACCTTTTTTCTTTATCTTCTTGATCTGTAATGACTCGTGTCTCACTGCAGGACCGTTTGCCCATCGGTTCTGCAGAAACTCCTCTCCTTGTAAGTACTGGGTCGTGCCTGCAGTAGGTTTTAGACCGTTAGTGTGATTTTAGATGTAGTATTTGTTCCTTAGTGTTTGTTAAAGATGATCACCTCAGCTCCAAGCAGACACGGTCTTCACTCATGTCATGGTAATGTCACTTTAGTGCTCGTTACTCGGGTATTTAAGCACCACAGCGTGTGTGCATAGCCGCGACAGATTGTGTTGGAATTGGACCAGCGACACTCCACAGGCTACAGCAGCCAATTTCCACACGAGGGCATGTGACTGGACACCTCTAAAGAGACTGATACGGGGACTGAAATATGAGACAGGATGTCTTGGGGGGAGCCCTTTGGTGGTTGGTTGTTTCTACACATCAGATAAATCAAGCTGATATCTACAGCACTCACCGTTTTCTTTTAAACCGTAATGGGGGAATTGGTTGATGTTTTGTTTAACGTTGATGAGGCCTGTGCTGCGTAGCAGCTGTTTGGAGATCGATTGCATTTATTAACAATTCAGGCATGTGTGTGGTGGTGGTGGGGGGTTATGAAACCGGAGCAAGAAGTGAACTCTGGTGTCTTAAGTGTCATAGAGCTCTGCTATTGTTGTATACAGCAGGACAGAAGTCTGTCTGTCTGTCTGTCTGTCTGTCTGTCTGTCTGTCTGTCTGTCTCTCTCGTGCACACAATCTAATTTTCTTTCACTTTGTCTCTTTCTCCAGGGGTCACTGGATGACCAAACAAACAATTTATTAATAATAATACATTTATAATTTTTTGGCCTGTTAATAACAGCAAGCTCAGATTAAAATATTAAAATTAACTTAAAACAATGTATAAATCTGAGCCACAGTGTGCTCCACATTCCTGTTTGTGTGCGCGCGCGTGTGTCAAACTCATTTTCTGCACTGGAAGCACTTCTGTCAACACACTCCTGTGGAACTGTCAGACTGTGTGTGGTGTAATAATCCCAGACAACTGGATGCGTGCGCTCTCTCTCTCTCTCTCTCTCTCTCTCTCTCTCTCTCTCTCTCTCTCTCTCTCTCTCTCTCTCTCTCTCACACACAC
>JAOBAM010000020.1:34181787-34193054 GCA_025212355.1 Notarius kessleri
GCCCTCGCTGGCCACGGGGCTCGAACCCAGACCTTCTTGCTGTGAGGCGACAGCGCTAACCACTACACCACCGTGCCACCACTAGTTTTTATTTTTAAAGCAAATGGCTGTTGCACTAAATACTGACTATGTTTCATTTATTACTGTTTACTGCTCTTTATAGTATTTTTTAATGTATAAACAGTTGATTTGATTATTTCTGAAGGCATCTTTGCTTTACAGCATTTCCTTGTATGTGCCTAAAACTTTTTGCACAGTACTGGATGTGATTAAAAATCCCATTTTAAAATGAGATTTTTGAAACATTCAGAAACCGAACCTGGATTCACAAAAAGAATAAAGGGATAAGACAGATAACTTATCTTAAAATATTACACAGGTACTGTATTAGTGAGGAAAAAAGGAGCAGAAAACCCAAGACTGCAGTGCAAGTGGACTTTTAGCAGGAAGAACAGTAAGAAATAAATTAGGTAAAACAGCGACAGTTCCCAATCGACACTGCTTGATGCGTGGTAAGTGTGTGTGTTTGTGTGTGTGTGTGTGTGTGTGTGTGTGGTCTGTAGCCTGGCTCGCTTGGTAGACATTCACGCTTGTCTCTGACCATTTCTCATTTTTCTGAACTCAATCAGCCAAACCTCATTGTTAAAAATAGTCTGTGTGCCTGCGGGCTGCCACACTACAGGAGGAAGCTAATAGAGAACGTGTCATACTGACTCAAATGTGTATGTGTGTGGTGTGATTCCACACAAACATGGTCGAACGCAGAGGTTCGTTATGGCTTTGCAACGGCCAGGTTAATAACCAATTAATTGTGTGACGTGACCCATTTAGGTAAATGCAACCAATGAAATCACAAGCAGCGCTTTAGAACTGTTTGCACGTCTCTCTTGGCGTAAGGGACACTTGAAGAAATTATACAGGAAATCGATTTGGAGTTACTATTATTATTATTAATTTAATTACCTATTTGTGCTTTCCTAGTAATACCGATTACTCACTGTGCAATTTAGGGATGTGTATTAAATGTCCAACTAATTAATACTCTGATTACTAATTGTTCTGTTCCTTCGTCATGAAGACGATTTCTGCTGATTAATTATCAACTGATCTCATCAGGTTGGCATATACTGTATAAAGATATGATAAGCACCTCATTTTATGCAAGTCTTTAGTCCGAATACTCTCAAATACACATCTTCTTTTGCTTTCAAGGTACTCTCTGGTACAGTTTAGACTTTGAGAAACCTACATGACTCAAGCAGGCCATGCAGAAAGTAAACACGAGTGCTCGTGTGCGGTGAGGTGATTTATAGGCTGTTGAAATAAGAGTGCATTCAGAGATCACGGCTTATGTTCCTGAGCTACGGTAATTCCCGTCTGGGATGCCCCCTACAGGTAGATGAGGAGAACTACATCTTCGTTTCTCTCTCTCTCTCTCTCTCTGTCAGCGTAAATAAGTCATAAGTCACACAGGCAGTTGGAGAAACAAATCAAGCTGGTATGAGGTGATAGAGGGAAGGGTTAAGAATGAGGGGTTTGCAACCATTTCTGAAAAGAGCCCCTGGAGAGGATCTACACAGGCAGACAGAGGTGTGAAGATTCTGCCCAGACTGGCACCCCGGGAGCCCCTGCCATCTCAGGGGAGTCTAGAGCTGTGACGAACACCTGGACCTGCCATTAGTGACACACACATACACACAGGCCCTGATGGCGAGCGAGCTTAACCACACATACATTGATAGACACACTAACATTCATGTAAACGCATCACATCTAAAAGAGTGGCCATATGAATAGTGAAAACAAAGACACACGTACGGTATAAGTAAAATACTGGATTTGTGCACAATAAAGACACACACACACAGTATGGGGTGAAGGAGACACCTGGATGGCAGTATTGAGAAAGGAGGGGATAATTACTGTGGTATTAAACAGTGCACTCCCCAGGGGGACGCCACAGCACCCAGCTGATGTTCAAGGACATGGAAAGAGCTCCACCTCAATGCTGTTACTACACAAGAGTTCGTTCCTGTCCTTCTCTCTCTCTCTCTCTCTCTCATACACTGAGCGCACCAGCTAATCACTGTTATTAATAAAGCATTACGTGAGCGCGCGTGTGTGTGTCCTCTTCCCACTCACATGCCAGTCTCATGATTCTGCCACTGGGCAGCTGCCACCCTTGAAATAATAATCCATGCCATCCTAACTACCACCCCAATTCTGACCTCAGATCACATCTCTTACAGGTTCTTTTATGCTATCATATTTAGTGTTTCCCCAAACCCCTTCAGTATCAGGAACTACTGAGTAGCTGGTGAAGCCAATACAATAATGTCATTATGTGACCAGCACTGTGCCCGAAATCACTCACTCGTTCACTACTCCCTACTCACTATCTAGGGAATTCTATATAGAGGACTATATAGTGAGCTTACTGGTAAAATGAAAAAAAAAAAAAAAAAAATTTTTGGACGCTATTCCGCCGTCCTGTTATTTACGTCATTACTGTTGCACAATTGAAACGTGCCAGATCAGTCAGCTGGTGGGTTTTTATTCAAAATAATAAATGCATGCATGTGTTTTTGTGATAAATCCATATTATACTGAGCGTATTTCCCACATTAATCAATACAAAGTTATCTTGAATATAGTTGAAACGATCTTGCATTTCCTATTAAAAGAAAACAAGACACCAACTCTGAGATCATTAAAACTAGTTCTAGATTGTAACCAACTTATTTCAAGATGTCTTGTCAAGCAAAATTATCTATCCATGCAGCAAGATAATTTCACTAGTGTTAAGGAATTTTCTCCTTAAATTCAGTTTTTTGCAGTGTAGAATATATATTCTGAGAAATACCAAGTTATTGAAGCTTCAGGGATTTTCAGTAAGTTTCCAGTGCCTTGGCTTTCTGAAGTCTAGTTTTATTCAGGCAGGTACTACAATTTGATTTATAGCGATGCCTAATCTGCACCATTTGGTTTTTTTTTTTCCTGTTTTTCCCCCAGAGTAAATTACTTTCAGTTTTTGCCGCATCCCTCAGGTAGTTTGCTGAAGTTCTTCAGTAAAAGCTTCTCCAAGTGTATCTCAAGCAATAACCAGCGACACTTTTTTTTTTTTTTTTTAAAGCTGCCTGTGCAGCATGACTTGGCAGAGACTTGATTTCGTTCTGCCAATCTACTTAGGCCTTCCGCCAACTCTGCCGCTTTAGATTGGAGAGGACGTAAAATAAAGTAGGTCTAAAGTGCCTCTTGAACAGCAGTGCAGTGTCTGGTGGAGCTGTAGAGCTGTCATACTCCCCAATATTGTGTCCATTTTATTGAAATAATGACATTGCAGCAGGAGTTTTCTCTCAAATGTTTGTCTTATTTTTCACATTAAAAGGATAAATACACACTTGCTCATGGATCTCAATCCACACAGTTTGGTTGCACGTCGCATTCAAAAGCCCTGATTTATGAAAGGTGTAAAAACGTGTGCAAATGTGATAACAGTCACAAAAAATATGCAAGGAAGGGTTTTTTCCTTTTTTTTAAGCGAGACGAGTGCATTTCCATTTGTTGAAGAGAAAATTGTACCATGTGTTTTTTTTGTTTTTTTTTCCCCCATGAACTTCTCTATATTATTAGGAAATATATTTTTAAATAGTAAACCATGAATAATGAGTTTAAAGTTCTCTTTAATTCGACAGATTTTTATAGAACAGGAACAGCGAGGCAAAACGGAGAGCAGAAACACAGACGGATGTCAGGAGTCTATATGTTATGGTGGCCTTTTCACTGCTTCCCTCATTGCTCAGTTTTATGCTATTGCATTGATTAACCTTTTCTGCTGACACGCTGAAGGTTTTTGTTTGGCTGTGTGTGTGATGGAGAGAGAGAGAGAGAGATTTTATAGTTGTTCCCTTGGCTTATGTTTTTCAGAAGTATAAGGGTGATAATACAGTTGCTTTTTAACCATATGTTAACGTAGCCAACCCACTGTGTGGTGAACGTAATTGTTCACATGCTTACATACAATGCGTGTTATTGTATTCCACGAGAAGGTGAATGAGAGAACTCCGCCCATAAAGAACTGCGTATAGAATGAATTTGCATGGTGTAAACTGACCATGTCATATCACATCCCCATACTGCCGCTACATTACATTCAGTATCGTTTTGGCACAGTCTCATTGTAGTCTCTGAACAGTTTCAGTACGGTTTCAGTATAAACTTTAGTCTCAATCCAATTTCAGTTTAGTCTCTGGATAGTCCCAGTACCATTTCAGTAGTTTCAGTATAGTCTCAGTACAGTTTCAGTACAGTGCCACTATAGTCTCAGAACAATCTCAGAATAGTATCTGAATAGTCCTAGTACCGTTTCAGTAGTCTCAGTACAGTCTGAGTACAGTTTTAGTTTAGTCTCTGAATGGTCTCAATAGTTTCACTCGTCGCAGTATCATCTCAGTACAGTTTCAGTTTAGTCTCTGGATAGTCCCAGTACCATTTCAGTATAGTGTCATTGTAGTCTCAGTACAATCTCAGTACAGTCTTGGAATAGTCTCTAAATAGTCCTAGTACTGTTTCAGTAGTCTCAGTACAGTTTTGGTAGTCTCAGTACAGTCTCGGTAGTCTCAGTACAGTCTCAGTATAGTGTCACTATACTGTAGTACTGGTACAGTCTCGGTACAGTTTCAGTAGTCTCAGTATAATCTCAGTACAGTCTCAGTATAATGTCACTATAGTCTCAGGACAATTTCAGTACAGTTTCAGTTTTGGCTCTGAATGGTCCCAGTACCATTTTATTAGTTTCAATAGTTTCAGTATCGTCTCAGTACAGTTTCAGTATAGTATCACTATAGTCTCGGTACAATCTCAGTACAGTCACTGAATTGTCTCAGTACTGTTTGAGTATAGTGTTACTGTAGTCTCAGTATTGTTTCAGTACAGTCTCAGTATAGTCCCAGTACTGTTTCAGTACTCTCAGTACAGTCTCTGAATAGTCTCAGTATAGTCCCAGTACTGTTTCAGTACTCTCAGTACAGTCTCTGAATAGTCTCAGTATAGTCTCAGTACCATTTCAGTACTCTCAGTACAGTCTCTGGATAGTCCCAGTACCATTTCAGTACTCTCAGTACAGTCTCTGAACAGTCTCAGTACAGTTTCAGTACAGTGTCACTGTAGTCTCAGTACAGTATTAATCCAGTAGCAGTCCACAAATGTCAAATCCACTGTCTATTCTTGGCTCTCCTCCTGTACATATGCTGTTTATTTTTCCTTTTTAAATCTCTGTCAAATAATTTAAATATCCCTCTGTGCTCAAGTGTGAATTCTGCCCAATCTCCAAGGCAACCCTGCAGCCATCAGCACACAGACGATCAACTGAAGGTGAAAAGTGCTCGAAGCGCTTCCATCATCTCCCTTAGACTTTATTTCCCTCAGCAGGAAACGCTGCAGGACGTTAAGGGGAACTGGAGACTTAAAAGGTCCCCAGATAGTCATTATCTATCAGAACTTTCAGGCTCCTTCATGTCCAACTCGCTTCACTGAGTGTGAATTAGACTGAATGGCATAAACCAGGATGTTCCCGTTATCTGTATGGTGTCCATTTTACAGTGGGGAAGATGGCCTTTCAAACACCACAGTGCTCGCAAATCTGATTGGGTAGAAGGTGTTGATTAATTTTCTGTAACAGCAGCTCTCGCAGTAGGGCCGGCTGCACGGCATAGCATTCAAAGAATGGTTTCTATAGTAACAACTAATTCAGAGGAACTTGTACAGTGATCATTATAAATATATATCACATGTTGTTCTTTAATAATTAAAACAATATAAGCATTGGTACATTGCTGTGGTGTAAGAGGAATAAAACGTTTTCAGGACTTGCTGTTATTGGAAAATCATCCTCACCATTATCTGGGCACTTCTGGACATATTTTATTTCTTATTTTTATTCCTTTTTTATTTTAAAAGGATGTGTTTAACTATGTGGCCCATTGATTGATTGATGTATTTGTGCCATTAGTAATCAGTGTACATCATTATTCAAGTTGTAGGTGCTTCATGCAAATTATAAAGGAATAAATTCAGCAGGTTACAAATGATCTTCCTGGCTATTTCCTGCTGGAAATCAAGCGAGAGCTGTATAAATGATCAACTGCTATTATTCGTCTTTGACAACTACACATCTGGAATTAAGCAGAAAAGACACCGAGGCACTGGAACTGCAATAACAGTGTCTGATCGAGCATCGGGCTGCGCTGGTCTGAATTTATGATGCAATTTTTTATTGTAATATGAAAGAAGTATCTTCATTATTATTGAGCGAGACAGCGGAATATCTTTCATTTCATGATTATATGGTCATCTCTTTTCTCCATCCCATTACTGTATGAACTTTTCTCCATAATTTTGATTTTGCTTTCAGTAACCTGCATAATAACCTGCAGTGATGAGTTTTCAATACTTTATCATTTTAAATCGAATAGTAATGTGACCGTGTGGACAATACAGAACCTGGACATAAAGCTGGTATTAAATTGCAAAAGCTGTGCACAAATATCTAGTTTGTTGAAACAATTCAATATGATTATTAGAAAATTTGTATGAAAGGGTTGGGGTTAATTTAAATGCCTTTTTGTACAACTTCATTCATATAAAATTCAACGAAATCCAAACAGCATTGCCATCATTTGTTCACATTTATAGAAATTTCTCATGACACTGGATTCCCAAAGATCACCATGAAATGATAGCGTGAGCATCTCGTTTCTCTCCTCTGAACTAAACGTTACAATTCTTTTATTTAAAAAAAATTGAGCCAAGGCTGAATTTTTATCTATTAATTTCTCTTCTCTGGGGACACTGGGGAAACTGGGGATGCCAGAGAGGCTGGGAATACTGGGGAGGCTTGGGACACTGCAGGTGATGGGGACACTGGGGATGCCAGAGAGGCTGGGGACACTGGAGAGGCTTGGGACACTGGGGATGCTGGGGACACTGGGGATGCTAGAGAGACTGGGGAGGCTTGGGACACTGGGGATGCCAGAGAGGCTGGGAACACTGGATTATGGGGATACTGCAGGTGCCGGGGACACTGGGGAAACTGGGCATGCCAGAGAGGTTGGGGACACTGGGGATACCGGTGACACTGGGGATGCCAGAATGGCTGGGAACACTGGGGAGGCTTTGGACACTGGGAAAACTGGGAATGCCAGAGAGGCTGAGAACACTGGGGACACTGGAGATGCCAGAGAGACTGGGAACACTGGGGATTCTGGGGACGCTGCAGGTGCCAGGGACGCTGGAGATGGCAGGGACACTGGGGGTGCTAGAGAGACTGGGGATTCCAGAGAGACTGGGGATTCTGGGGACAGTGCAGGTGCTGGGGACACTGGGGAAACTGGGCATGCCAGAGAGGTTGGGGACACTGGGGATACCAGGGACACTGGGGATGTCAGAGTGGCTGGGGATACTGGGACACTGGGGATGCCAGAGCAGAGAAGCTGGAGACACTGCAGACACAGGGGAAACTAGGAATTCCAGAGAGGTGAGGAACACTGGGGATGCTGGGGACACTTGCTAGGCTGGGGACACTGGAGGCATTTGGGACACCAGGAAGCTTGAGGATGGAAGAGAGGCTGGGGATGCTGGAGAGGCTGGGAAGTCAAGGGAGGCTGGGGACACTGGGGATCCTCACTACTTTGTTTGGGAGGAGACCAGAGAACCCAGAGTAACCCACACAGTGTGACGTGGAGAATAAATCACACACATTCCCAGACCTCAGAAATCCTAGCACTCCGTGAGGTCTCCTCTCTGTGGACATCACTTGCTGGATATTTTTTTGAAATGCACACTGCAGTGTTTCTGTAGCGGTGTAACCGTCCTGCTGTGGCCACTGTGTGTGTGTTCAGTGTCACAGATCCGCTGTATTATTTAACGAGCGTCCAGCAGAGAAACAGACTGACGTGCGGCGTTTTTCTCCGACCTCCAGAAGTCTGAAACACTGATCCTGAGCTCTGACTGGATTCATCTCCGTGTAGCGCTCTCAGCAGATCAGCCGCGCGTCGCTTGTATTCAGCTAATTGCTATAAAAGGAGGTAATTGGTATTTTCAGCTCGCAGTGCTGATCTCAGCACCGGAGTGTACTGGTGCGGGTTTTTTAACCACAATGACCTCGAGACAGGCCGCTGAGGACGGAGGGATGAAAACTAAACGAATGTGCTAACTGTTTATTACCTGGCAATGATGTACACCTGTGTGTGTGTGTGTGTTACTGTACATTAGATGATGCAGACCTTGTTAATCAGTAAGTATTACTGTCAGACTCTCTGCTCACACACAGTTGGTGTTTGTGTGCTGCTCTTGTCTGAGAGGTGTGGTTCTGAGGAACAGCCACACAGTCAGGTGGAAGATATTTTCCAACTCACAAGCTGTTGTTTACATCCGAGCTGCAAAACAGAACACGCCCTGATCTGCTAACACCTAGCGTGGGAGAGAGAGATGGAAAACACTTGTGTATGTGTGGACTTGCAGGCTTTAGGGAAAAAAATAAGTTATGCTTAAGTCTTGAGGACTGATCAATATTCCATCTAATTTAGCCGAACACTGCGGTCACTGTCTGTCTCAGAGTTTTATCGTTTCATAAAAACAGCACTCTGGGTGTCGCTTTGTGTTAAAGCCGTGCATCACTGCGTCAAGATTTTATTCATCAACTCTTTCTTTTCGCCTGGGGACACTGGGGTGTCTCTTTCTCTCCCTCTCTGTTTCTCTCTATTTCTTTCTATTTCTCTCTGTTTCTCTTTCTTTCTTCCTTTCTTTTACTCTCTTTGTTTGTCTCTCTTTCTCCTCTCCCTCTCTGTCCCTTTTTTATCTGTCTCTTTACTTCTGTCATTCTCTTTCTGTCTCTCTCTCTCTCTCTGTCTGTATCTTTATTTCTCTGTCATTCTTTCTTTCTCTCTCTTTCTCAATATATTTGTCTTTCTCTCTCTCTGTCTCTCTTACTTTCTTTCTAAATGCGTCTGTCTCTCTCTCTCTCTCTCTCTCTCTCTCTCTCTCTCACTCAGTTTCTGTCTCTCCCTCTCTCTCACTTTGATTTTCTGTCTCTCACTTCCTTTCTTTCTGCATCTTTGTCTGTCTGTCTCTCTCTCTGTTTCTGTCTTTCACTTTCTCTCTGTCTTTCTCTTGTTCATTCTCTCTCTCTCTCTCTCTCTAATTGCTCTGAAGCCTCCTCTGACCTTCTGTTCAGTTAAATTGTCTTTATTTATATTTGTAAGTTATCTTATATGTGAGTAAGTAGTCATCTGTCCGTCTGTCTATCCAAGCAACCAGTGGCGATGCAGAGTGGGCGGGGCCAGTCACGTTAACACTTGAGCCGAGTTTAAGTTGAATAATGACGCCATGGTTATTTTTCCTCCACCCTGTAATATTCTTCATGGTTTTAGTTTCCAGATGTTTGTTCCTAATCAGTGACTCACTGTTAGTGTTTAATGTACCTGAATAACAAAGTCGTGGATTTGCATAAATTGTTGACGTAGCTGTGTAGTCTGTGCTGCCAAATCATCATATCACCATATCACCGTTTCATATCGCCGCATCTCATTCTCTCTGTGCTGCTGGGAAACCCGACTCTCAGTAAACCCGAAAGGAGGATCGCTCGTTAAAAAGGCAGAAAGTGTGAGATGTTGCCACAACTGAAATCAGCTGCTCTGTCGTGTTCTTTTGTTTAAAATGAACTTTTAAATGTCTCATTTACTCTTATAAATACATTAAAATGCTGCAGGATGATAGAAATATCTACAGAAACAAGATCAACAGTCCAGCTCTGAGTTTAACACCAACCTGTTTCTCGGTCATCCATCATTTGGACAATGATCCGAGAGCGAGAGAGAGAGAGAGAGAGAGAGAGCTTTAGTGTGTCAGTGTGTGACGACTCTCTGTGCCGCTGTATGACTCGTATACAGAGGCAGGACAGAGATAAATGGGAAGTTGATGGGAAAGAGGGCCAAAGGGAGGAACGAAGGACATAAATAACTGCAAGTGTGCATGAGCAACCAGTGCTGTGAAGATCATCTCTCTCTCTTTCTTACACACACACACACACACACACACACTGACTATGCACATTAGAGATGTCTCTTGTCCCAAGCCAAAAGCTTAAGCACCTGTAAAATTAATTGAAGCACTTGGCAAACAAAACGAAAGGCTTAAGGTCTTCCGATCGTCCTCTTCAAACCATCTTTCTTGAAATATCTCTCCCCTCTCCACCTGTCTCACCTTTTCATGCAGTCAGAAATAACTCACAATCAGTTTCTCTGCTGCTCCGCAGATGATTTATTACCATAAGGCTGGACTGAGACCTGCTCCCACGAGCACCTGATTGCTGGGAATAAAGCACACACACACACACACACACACACACACACACTGACAAATCATTGTCAGGTAATAAATAGTTAGTGAGTTTAGCTTTTCCCTCCATAAAATGGTCACATGAACTAGAAATCAGAACATGATTACTTAATTGCAGTCGCTTGATAAACACGTTGCCGGTTATGGACTCCTGAAATCCTGATTTTAAAATTTTCCTCTCGCCGTTTCAATATTACAAAACATCATGTAATATTAAGTCTTCAGTTTTACTCACTGGACCGCACTACATCTTTATAGTAGGAATAACACACCAGGTTATGCTGTTTGAGGAAAATAATCCATGTTATGGTGATGTGAAACCGATCGATGCTCAGCGCTGTTACTGTTACCACCCAGATGTTTATTACTTTCCTGTAACAGCATGTCCTGAAGTGTGTTATACAGTATATTTACCAATGATTACACTTTTTTAATTAAAGAACAACACTGCTCTTTTTTTTTAAATCAGTTTATAGATCTCAATGATAATGATGATGATGATGTGGAATAGGGCTGTGCAATATATGACCAAAGTCTCGTATCTTGATTGGTCATTTCATATCCAGATAACGATACACATCATGATAAATTACATTCCATTTTCTGTAAATTCAGTGAATAAATAGTTATTATTCAATCCATATTCACTGGATATGAGCAATCACACGCTATGATTGGCTACTCTACTACTAGAATATCAGCTCATATACCATGAGTAGAGAAAACAAAATGGCAGAGTGCATCAAGTCAGATATATCACTTTATCATCAAGTATTTAAAAGAAACAGAAATAGCTAAATAAAAGAATATAGTTCCCCCCCCCCAGCCCCTGTTCCACACTCCAGCCCAGTAGGTGGCAGTAATACACCTTT
>JAOBAM010000020.1:34460578-34471620 GCA_025212355.1 Notarius kessleri
AGGAAAAAAAAACCTGTCCATAGTTCAGTGAAGTCTAGTTTTCTGAACCTGATATACACACAGGTTTATCCAATTACATATGTGTTTATGTAAATTAGTTTAGCTGAAGGAGGTTTATTAAACCAGAAATTAGCTCCAGGGCTAACGTTCGGAAAGGGATGAGTTTCTAAAGATGATCTAGCTTCAAAAGATATCTGTTGATCAAAAGTGATAACATGAAGCGCCACAATAAAATAAAATAAAAAAATCGCATCAAATGCACATCTGTTTAGTGTCATAAAGTAAAAGATCGTTCCTCAGCATTCAGTCATGATAGCTGCATATCTGGACCTGAAGTTGTTTTCGTGTTTTTATTTGCTTATGTTTAAGTTCTTGGATAACAAATCATAACACGTCTCTTGCCATCGATATTTGACCAGTTGTCCGAGTCCCAGGCGAATTCCCAGGTCACACCTGAAGAGCAGGCAGCTGAGAAAGTGCGCTTGCAGAAGCTGCAGGAGGAGTCGGACATGGTGCTCGCGTGTGAAGCGTTCGGTGAGTGGCGTCAAGTGTTGGTTATCAATAACGAGGGTTTCTTATACTCTGTGTGTGTTTCATCCAAAGCCTTTATTTATTATGTAATGGTGAAATGTAAAAAATTTCCCAAAATTCAGCTTCTGGTAACTTTCATTATTTCTATTAAACTGACTGTTTAATAATCAACTATCCAAATGAGCTCCTTGGCAAAAATAATCTGCATAGATGTTGCTTATAAATGATAATGGCTTTAATAAGTATCAACTTCGTTTAATTTTTTCTCAATACTGTGATTCGAAGCAAAACTGTGAGGTGAATAAAGGTAACACGGAGCATCTTGTTACTATACGGACCTCATCAAGAGCTGATCTAATGATTACAGATACATAATTCAATGAGTTATTTAAATATAAATACAGGATGCTTGAAATTTAGCCTTTTTTTTTTTACCGCTTTATCTAAGCTGTACTAAATGACATCATTTGTACATAAATCAATCATTATTTTTGGTTCATCTAGAATTAACCAGGCTCAACTACTGAACTATGAAATGTATGCTGCAGGCATTTTACTGCTTGGTACAAAAAAATATATATATATATCAAGCCTCTGAATGAAACAACAAACTTTTTTTTTTAAATAATCAGTATTTTTCATAATTAATATCAATTATTCAGACTAATTGTACAGAATGTTTTCTGACTTAGGTCCGTGAATGCTTATTGCTGTTAAATTGATGTTTTATAATGGAAATAGATAAAACGTATATTTTCATTACGATGTAAATTGTAAAACTATTGTAAATTAAGATATGTAAATATTGTTTTTATGGCTGGTTTTTAAGACTTTTGAAATGTAAATTTTATTCGACAGAATTTGAACTAAAGGTATCTAACTTTAATTTCTACTCGTGAGAAATCTATTTTATAGAATTGTCTGATTCAGTTTTGCCTGGTTGATTCGATACAACACACTGAATTGTAGTGAACTGAGTTCCTGTGTCTCGTATCCACAATCTCAGATTTTACTCCGTAAAAATGCTATTACAGATATCTGAGATTCAGTTTGTTCGAGTAAAAATTCACAATTGAGACTTGTGTAATTTTGAGATCTCTCAAATCAAGACAAGCCTCTTTTTAGCTCTTAATTACAGCTTTCTTTATAATCAAGAATTCGCATATGAACTTTGTCGAGTAAAAATAATATTCATACAAAAATAAGTTAATACAAAAGTTACAAATTCATGAGTGAAAATTCAGTAATATAAGTGTGAGGGTTTTTTAAAATTCTTTTACTTGTACAAACACCATTTTACTAGTGATTGAATCTTACGAGTGGAAGTCAAGTTTCTATGAGTTGGAATTGAATTTGTACCAGAACGGATTAGATTATCAGGAGTGAAAATGGAATTCCTGATAGCAAAAATAGAATTTTTTTTACCAGTGCAAATATAAGCTTGTGATATCAATAAATAAATTATTAGCCAAAATTATAGTTGATCAAGAATTTAGTTTTGACAAGTGAATGTTTCACTAGTAAAAATGTTTGTGAAAATGTTAAACGTGAACGAGTGGGGGGTGGGAACATTTTTTTGAAGAGAGAATTTAAAATTCATGGTATCAAGTTCAATTGTAGTGAAAATTGAATTTCCACATGGACAGATTTCATGTTTCGCGAGTAAATATTGACTTTTCGCTAGTAAAATGAAAAAAATAAATAAAGTTTGATGTAATGAATTGAATTTGTACTTGTGGAAATAAAATATTCATTGAATCCCTGATGTGATTCAAGGGTAAAACGACCATTTAATTTGCCATATAAAATACAATTATAGTTATCTGAAATTTGATTCATCGCTTCAGTCAAAATTTAATTCTGGACATATGAACCTGGACTATTTACTTGTCAAAGTGTCAGTTGTGGATATCTGTAATACGTAACTATTCACAAAGTGCATTTCTGTGCCTGATCGCTTCCTCGAGGTGCCTTAAGTTAATGAAAGGGAAGCTCTTGATCCTCAATTAAAGGAAATGAACTTTTTTTTTTTTTTGAAGGTGATGACACTCAAACTCTTCTGATTTGCAGGTGTTGAGACAACTACCACAAACAGTGCCTCGGGAATTGAAGCCATGTGTCCCTCGACCAAGGAAGACTTTGTAGTTTTTGAGAAATTACTGAGAGATAAGATTACACAGTTTGAAAAGTCAGTGCATTATTCCAGCTTTTTGGAGTCGCTGTTTCGGGAACTCTGTATTTCACGTGAGTGGAATTCCTCGGAGTTTGTGTGTGTGTGTTTTATAATTGTACACTCAAGTATATAAGGTTTGCTTGTTACTGTTTGTCACAGTGGAAGTAGACGACTTAAAGAAAATCAGCAGTTCACTGTCGGTTCTTCTCAATGAAAAGCAAAAGCAGGAAAAGGTAAGCTATGAACTTGTCTTTTTTTTGTGTGTGAGATGCTTTGTTCGACACTACACATCCAACAGGCACGTTTCTTATTATAGTTGGGCGCAAAAGTTTGCATACCCATCCTTCGGCATAATAATAAACTTATTGGGGGGGAACCATGGTGTTTTGCATTTCACAGATGTGCCTATATTTTATCAAGTCAGATAAATATTTCAGTTCAGCTGTTTGTACGCTCTTTCTGAATGTGATATACTTTTTAAATGCCAGAACAGCTTTTGAATCCCCATTCAATTCTCTGTAACTTTAACGTCACAGAATTTCATTTTAATTTGTTTGATGAAGTGTTAAATGTATGTCGTCTATTTTCACCTGGAAACCGTTGGGGATGCGAACTTTTACACCCAGGTGTTCCCTAAAATGGGGCGGTCGAGTTGCTAGATCTTGACTAGGCATCCTGTTCAGGATGTGTACCTGGGAGTCTCTGGAACTTGTGAGCTGCAGATAAAGAGCTGAATGTGAAATGAGTGTCTCAGAAGCCTGAGTGTAATTCCTCATCCATGCTGTAGAGGGAGTTGTTTGCTTGCTTACTGTTAAATCATTCGTTTAACCATCTGGATATTCTGAGCTTTTTAATTGTGTGTGTGAGAAGAATTCTGACCCTTACTTGTCACATGATCTTCTCTCTATAGGAAAAATCCAAAGGCACCAAGAAGAAAAAGAAAACCGTCCTCGCCGGCGGCGGTTTAAAAGCAAAAATGAAAGACGACTTTGACGATTACGGCAACTTTGAGAGCAACTACAACGATTACGAGGACTTCATGTGACGAAGGCTGAATTGCACCCCCTTCGGCCCCCCACCCCCCCTCAAGACATGCAGCAATCCCCTGTCTCTCATTTTTCTCTCATCAGTGCCATCCTGGAGTAAACTGAACACTGTGTCAACCTTTGACTTTTTTGCTTCAGTGGTCAAAACAACTCTTAGTGAAGCTGCTATCACCAAAAATTGCTGTTTGGTGACGAGGAAGATCTATCATTGCCTTGTATTTACAACTCTGCCTCTGATGAAGACTTTAGGACGTGAGACATCTTTGCACAAGTGTCTTCTCTAATTGGCCCAAATAAGAAAAAGAATCATAATGCCTTATATAAAATACGTCTTTATTTTGGTTGAATAGCTGATGGTGTTAACCTCTGTGCAATTTTATTTACATAGAAACAAATGTGATATTCTATGCAAAATAATTGTGTACAGAACGTCTCGGTTGAAAAAGGAAAGAGGAGAAGAAAAAAAAGTATGGATATTTTCCTCTTGTGGAAATTTCCACAGAATTCTATCTAGAGCTCTGATTGCCGGTTGTCCGCTCCATCAGATGCACATCATTCAGCAACTTTTATTTTCCCTTGAAAAATGTCAGTGCATTTACAGCAGACACTACACAAGGAGCACTGGTGGTAGGTACACTTGTGTTTTTTTTTTTTTTTAAAGGATGGAAATGCAAAAACAGTAAGTACAAGTTGAAAGTGGTATTTCCAATGTGCTCTTGAGTTGCTCTGAAAGTGATTTTGACTTTCTTTCCATTTAAATGTTTGCTCTCATGCTGGTAGATTTATATTACTAGTGCAAGAGTGTGGGGCTTATTCTTTCGTTGTAGCTTCTGCAGGCTTGTATCAAGGAGGAAGAAGATTAGGCTGAACAGAAAAACGTTTGCTCCCAATCAATATTTTGGGGTTTTCACCCTTAATCATTTGTGAGAGAGAAAAAGAACTGGTGGATGACAAGAATCCAGCAGTGGTTTTTTTAAGGATCTAATTTAATAAAAAATGATTGGTCAAGGATTTTTTTTTTTGGAAGAACTTCTGTAGTGTGAGTCAAAAACACAAGGCATTCGTATTTATTTTAGGGTCTGGTTATCATTGAAATAAATATCCCGTTATTTACATTTTCAAGTAGAAACTAATCACAGTACAGGTGATAAGTATATGACCTAAGAAACTTTTTTTTTTTGGAGTTAAAAAAAAAAAAGTGGGGGGTGGCTAGCAACTGCCTGGTCAAGTTGTTTACATCTTATGGCAACAGAAACGACTTTAATGTGTGTAGTACTACCTACTGCGATTTAGTTAACCCTGGTCCTTCACCTTTAGGTGCATTTCTCCTGTAGCCACTTCAACTCCAAAATTGTGTTGGTAGCAAGGGAGGGGGACCTTAAACACACAAGACATGTACTCCAGGACCAGGCTTGGGCCCCGGTTCTCTAACCCATAAATGTAGTTTCTCAGTACACCTTTATAGCATGTAGGAATTATGCATTAGCTTAAAAAAAATTGTTTATTATGCTTGAAAGTTGTTCACACCAATCAGGTGGTGTGGTATGGCGTACTTCCTTAGCCATAGGTCTGTCCAGCCCATTTCATTCGGGGTTTTGGCGTATGGTTGGGGAGCGTCTGTTGTGATTGCGGGTACTTCTCCTCCAGCTGTTACGGAGTGCAGCTGAGGAGTCTCCTCTCTGTCTTCGGTTGCCTCTTCCTGGCCGCGTAGTCCCCGCTATGGTCCGGCCTGGAGCATTCTGGAGCTGCTGGAATACGCTTTGTCTGGTGACTTCTTTGTCACTACAAGTGAAGATTAATGCCACACCTTCGTTAGTCTTCATTACTCGTGATGTCCCATCTGATGTACCCTCAAAACAACGTCCAAGTGCTATCTCCTTAGCTGTACGAGGATCTTGGTCGGTAACTGTGTAAATGCCATAATTATGGCCCAAAGGGTCCAGTGGGGCAAGCATGGTGAACTCGGTGGTGTCATTGTTGACAGCCAGGGGAAGATGGTTAACCAAGTACTCTTGTAGCATGCTGTTCACGCTATCTCGCTTGCAACTGCCCTGTGGGATCACCTTCAGTAGGGTGCGATCTACTCTGTCTTGGTCGTAGAGCATACCGCTGCATTTGAACTCCAAACAGACTGCCGAGACACCAGATTTGTCCTGGTCTCGGATAGTACGGGTGTCGCGAAGGCCATAGAGTTGACCAACTGTTCGTGGGTGGGTGCCTCCCATGTTGTGAGAACGGATGTTGATTTCATGCGGGCTGGTGATTTTTACTTTAATATAGCAAGCTCTGTATTCTGTTGGCTTTGGCCACCAGCTCAAGTAGTCTTCTGTCCAGCTCATTGGATCATCCTCATTGAAAGGAACCGTATTGTAGTCATAGCGATCTCCTTCGACTCTTGAAAAGCGAAAGTGAGGTGCATTAAATTGAGCTTCTTCACACTCTTTCAGTTTTTCAAATGGGTAAATTGGACCATTTGCTTCTTCAGCTGTGTTTGGGCTGGGTTTCGCTATGTTGATACTGAATGCGGTTTTCTTGACTCTGGGATTGTCGTGATCTGTTCTTCTGTAGTTCAACTTGTTCAAATAGGGCTGAGGAACACCAATTATGTTGGGGTTTAATTTTGGTGCTGAAGCTACTGCTTCTAGTTCTTCCCCTCCAAGGTTTGCCATGACGTAAGCAAAATAAGCATCTGCTTTTTGGTCATCACAGAAGGCAGGTAGGCATGCACCATTGGGACCAGTGATGACACTATCAAACCTACCCCATGCACGAGGGTTGGTGGAGTAACCAGCTGTCGGCTCCATATTGATCAGAGTTACCACAACGCCTTCGACTTGCTCACTTGGCATAAATCGTTCACTCCGGAAAGCTCTGACTTTCACGTAGCATCTTCTGTTTTCGGGCACATCCAAGTTAAACAACCTTC
Organism: Notarius kessleri; assembly: GCA_025212355.1. NCBI lineage: Eukaryota > Metazoa > Chordata > Actinopteri > Siluriformes > Ariidae > Notarius > Notarius kessleri. The sequence continues at coordinate 34,467,255 of JAOBAM010000020.1, forward strand.
TTTCGCGGATTTCCATGTTTCCTACAAGGAAAGTCCTTTCTTCTCGCTTTTGCCGTTGTTTTTTCTCCACATGAAGCTGTCCTTCTTCTTCCCAAAGACCAGTCTCAGGGTTGAGGGACCACAACTTCATCGACTTCAAATGTTCCGGCATCTTCACTTGGGCCGCATCAAGACGAACGTTTACTTTTCCAGCATTTAATGACTCCCCGTTCACCTCATCCCTGAAGTCAACTGAGAACATGCCGTAAGTTCTCAGGGGGAGGGTATCGCCTTCTGTGCCAACAAAGTTGAGATCGCTTTGAGCAGCCGCAACTGTGGATACATCTCTCGGGTCCATGAAGGTAACACTAGCCTTCACATTACCTACAAATACCTCTCCATTCTGCTTGTAGAAAGAGTTTGGTGGAATTTCAATTTCAGCCATGGGTTCCTCTCCTTGTACTTCTCCAAGTTGTAGTTTGTTGGTGTTAGTTGAGCTTAAGGTAATGGGAGGCTTTTTCCTCAGGAGTTTGATCTCATGGTACACAGCTCCACCTCTTTTGTTGAACAGAAGCACTTTGGTAGTATTCACAAACTTCTGCATGCTATCTACAAAAGTAAGAACCAGCCTTTCGGTATCCGTTGGAACTTGGATGGAGAACGTGCCCTTGTATCCTGTTCGGCTAATCCTTTCTCCATCCCTGTAGATGTGTCCAAACCGTAACGGCTCTCCTGTATCTGCTGCAATAGCACGACCACGAACTATTGTCTTTGTTTCCACACACTTTTTGCAGCCACACTGGGTGACCACCATAGTAGGTAACTGGTATCCTTGGCATGTTATTTGTCTCTCTTCCATTTTGGACACACCACAGCAGAAAGATATGGAGTCTTTGCATCGAATGCCATTGTCCAGCTGGCCGCTGCATGTTTCTATGGGGCATCTTCCTACGTCATAGTAGGATGAGTTTGTCTGGTTCTGGAAGCAGTCTTGAGGTAGACGGATCATGTGCGGTTCAGGATTCGGGTTGCAGGATGGTGCCGCTTCACCTTTTTAGATAGGAAAAAGTTTCCAAGATGAACAAAGCCATGGTAAACAAATGGTAAATATTTGTCTGTTACAGGCTCACCTATGACTGAAAGTGTGGCTGGTTTGGATTTAATAGCACCATTCTCATTGCTGGCTCTGCAATAGTACTCCCCCGCTTGATCCATTCTTAGGTTCCTCAACACCAGTGTCTTGTCATAGCGATATAGGCTCTTCTCAAGTAGAGTTCCATTGTGAAACCTGGAATTGGCCAGTATTTAGATTTGTACATGAGGAAAACAACAAGGGCTACAAAAAGACATCTGGGGCTTAATGATTTCTCCATACTTTTGGCAATGGAAAGATGACTGGGGGGGTTTCCCTCAAATTTATGTAAACATTCATTGTTTGGTTTGTCACAGTAGAAGACCCTTGCGGGAATACCCCCTTGGAGTAGCTACATGCAGGTAGGTTTCTCAGTGATTTAGTGGGTCTCGCTTTGGGAGGGTTCCCCCCCCTCTCTCTCTCTCTCTCTCTGAAACTTCAAGGGTTTTCCCTGAGACACACAAGTGATGGCTCTTATGCTAGTTGGTGGACAGAGCCTTACTACAAAATGCTTTTCTCCATACCAGAGAGGTTTTCAAACAGAATACAATCAGAAACCTTCAAGAACACCATGAACTCTGGTGCTAGAGCCAAGATTGAAACCGAAAGATCAAATTAAAATTTACTTGGACAAATTGTTTGCATCTTACCACTGGTACTCCTCAGGTTCAGGTGACCCAGTAACCTTGCAGCAGAAGGCAGCTGTCTGACCCGTCCTCCTTGCTTTTGGTTCTGGGTTCTTTTGCACATACAGCTTTTCTGAGAAAGATACATGGTGGGATTTTTTTTTTTTAATGGAGAAAATTTGAGGGGGGGGGGTTAGCACTACCTTGGAATGTATTTAATTCAACTTTAGACCCTTACGTGCTCTCTCCAGCTTCACGTGAAGTACAGTTGTGGGCTCGGAGCTCAGAGGCATGACGATCTGTTGAGGCTTGTGGCCCTGCAGCTTGATCAGCAGTGTGGTGTTGCCATCTGGGCAGATCCCTGGTACACGGAAGTGTCCATTGTGGTCAGATAGCGTTAGAAGTTTGGGACTTGTGTCTGAAAGGAGAATGGCTGCCCCGGAAGCTGTAAGACTTCCGGCTCTGCGAACTGACCCAAGCACGGTGTGATCCTCACATATGCAAGTATTGCAGTCTGTGTTTGCTTTGCCCATCACACATTGCATAATACAACCTAAAATCAACAAGAGAGAAGCCCTTTTAAACAGTGATTTCGGTGGTGAGGGCAACTAAAATTGCACCTACCGGAGTTTCTCAAACTGCTTTCTCAGCGAGTTACCTTCAGCTCAATAACTTGCATAAACATGTGAGTGGCCATTACAGAAGATGTGAAGTGCTTGGTTTAAAAGCACTTCACTTGGTCACATCCAGACCAGTCAGATTTTGACCCCCTTAAAAGTGGTATGTTCTATCATCAATTTTTCTTTTTTAAAGATTCAGAAATCTAAAAATGTACCTCTAATGATAGAACACTGAAGTTCTAATTATGGTATATCAAATAAAAGTTTACACGACAGGAACATGTTCCACAGGAGGAAACCTGAAACACTCACTCAATTCTTAAGCACCCTGTCCCAGAGACAAGCAGTGATGCATGTTTAGAACCAAAAAGGGACCAAACTGTCCTTGTTTACAGAAAAAAAAAAAAGCCATCAGAAGCAGGGCATCCTTTGGTATCCAATCAGTGTCTCTATGCACAAAGAAAAGCAACATCACCTGAGCATGTGGGTCCTTTGCATTGTCTGCTCTCCATCTTTAGTCCGTTGCACTGCCTGGATTGGGTTGGGCAAGTTCTGGAGCGGATCTGAACTGCAACCTGACCACATTGTGCAAGACATGGGGTCCAGTCAGACCACTGACCCCACTCTCCTGGAGTTTCCAGCTTTGTGTCTAAAAGTCAAGAGTTGGGGGTTTAAAACCAGCTCACTTTCTGCTGATGTCTGATCATCAATACAATCATTTACTTATTCGCTGTGTTTCTTTTTAAACGATTCTGCAAAAGAAAATCGTATAGATAATGGAGAAAAAGTGACAGTAGCCCATCGTGCACAGCGGTTTTTCATCTCTGTACAGAACGAAAAGTGATAATGGAGAGATTTGATGTCCATTTAATTAACAAACGCAACATCAAATACAACAAACCTGACCTAAATAAATCACAATGTCCAAAGAGCATAAGTGTCCCCTGTGGACATGTGCATATCAACAACTAAAATAGCAGACCAGCAAAATCCTTTATAAAATCTTACCTCTTCGGCAAAGGAAGCGGACTGCGTAATTTGAGCAGTTTTTCCCTTCAGGTTGTTCTGAATTGATGCACCAGAAGCCCACGGTGGGCTCAGCATGCACTCTTTCTCCAGTTCTGTGAGCTGGTATCCAGTCTGTAGTTCGAGCTTCCAGTGCCCATGGTGAGTCACACACACGAGCTCGGTAATAGAAACGAATCGCATCCAGCTGCTCGTAATCGCCTTTCCCTCCAGGGTGATCGATGTTGAACCAAGTCGTCCACTCGTACTCCTCTGAACAGGCAAAGTACACGGGCTTAGAGTTTAATCACACGTTCAATATCTGGTCATCTTGTTTAGACAAAGTTGTGTGGTGGTTACACCCTGTATGAATGAATAAGCTTGATTTGATTGCACAACATTTTATAAGCCCCAACACTGACTAATATTAAATACCTTCACTCTGGAACACAGCTGGATTGTGCTTCATGGAGCTTCCTGATCCTGTAGAGGAATTCAGCATTTGGGTGTTTATTTACAAAACAATAACAAGCTTTAGGTCTAGAAATTCAAGGCTGGCTTTCCAGTAAGTTATACCCTGTTTAGTGCATGGTAAATCAGTTGTTCCACGAAATCGAGTCGTATATGGGCTGATGAGTCACGTACCACCAAGTTAGCTGTAAGCAGCGTACGATGAGTGAGTGGAATAGCTGTTTTACGGTATTCTATCCACGTTCACTGGATTTTGAGAAATGGAGCTTTTTTTTTCCTTCAAAATTCGATACAAACCCCCCCCAAAATAATTTCCGCTTAGAATGTAAACAAACCGGTGAAATGACAGTAGCAATTTGTGAAAAATGCTATAATAATTCTTGAAAAATAAAAAAGATACGTTCTTACCATCAAATACTTTTATTCCATATTTTGTTGCGCGGGCGGCACGGTGGTGTAGTGGTTAGCGCTGGTGCCTCACAGCAAGAAGGTCCGGGTTCGAGCCCCGTGGCCGGCGAGGGCCTTTCTGTGTG
>JAOBAM010000020.1:34621013-34631112 GCA_025212355.1 Notarius kessleri
AGAATCAAAATCAGTGAAGAATTGAGGGAGAAGAAGCAATTTGTGTGGAAACTGCTCGTTAGGGCTTAATTACTCCATATCTTTATTATTAATTGCAGTTATGCAAATTTGGGTAGAAGCTATACGCACCCCAGGCAGACCTACCTTCCTGCCACAAAGAATACAAATTGGTGAAGAATTGAGAGAAATTTTCTGTGAAATATGGACGACAATGGACGGATGACAGACAACACATGATGGCATAAACTCATTACTTGTTGGCCGGATGAGCTAATAACCGTTGTGGGCAATGTTATATCTCAAGCCAAATGTACAAACATTACGGCAAGCAGAGAACACAAACAGATATTTCAATCATCAGTTCATCCAGTGGTTGGCAAGACTTCACAAGGAAAGAATGTACCGTACATGAAGCGAAGAACCAGGAACGAGTGTCAGAGTCAGTGTCATGTTGTGTATGTGGAAGAGGGTTGATAGCATTTTCCTCTTGAGAAAAAAAATCAGGAAAAATGAAACTCGGGTCAGCCTGACCTCTGGTGGTGTGGAAGAGAAATGTCATAAGGTGCTGATTACGTGATATACGGCCCATTCTATAATTGCGGGTACATTTCAAGTGTCGACTCTGTTAGTCATCATCAGCTATGTTATTGTTAAACTGGGCAATCCATTAACAGAATTGATGGTAACAGAGTTGACATTTTCCACCATTTTGTGACTTAACTGCACATGCTGACCTCAAACTAGCTACCATGTGGCATGTCTAAAAACGGAATGTTATGGATTTTAATCATATTGTTTTTTTTTTTTTAATGAGTGAGAGATTCGCGCCGATATCACAATAACAGATTTGACGAATAATAACTACGGTACTGTTGATGTATCTTGAACATTTTGTTCAACTTAATGAGAGAAGAAACCGAACGTACCTCACTGCCTTTCTGAAGCCAGAGGAAGTGACATCACTCGGTGCAGGCATCATGCATCTTATTAAAAATCTTTGTGGGTTTTAGGTGGTTTTATAACCGCGTTAACAGAGTTGACAAGAACATTGGGACAGATTTAAAAAAAGTATGGGTTTTTTTTATTCCTGAAATTTCATATAAGACAGAAACTAGACTTTCTATGCAGTTGATTTTATAACAGTTAATTGAATAAGCCCCAAAAAACAGACAGTTAGACTGAATCACTTCCTGTTTATTGGAGTTGAATGGATGAATCAGGAGTCGAAGACGGCCGATAATGTGGGGGAGGGGTGGGAGTCATTTAGTTAATGTTTTATGAATAAATTGGGTGCAAAATGTACATCAAGCATCGCTATTGGTGAAGGTTTGTCATAATTTGCATTATTGTTCAATCAAAACTGATTCAGTGAAGATTTCTTTTGTGGAAAATAACAAAAGGTTCATCTCGGAGACGTTTATAACGTATATGACGTTTACTAAAATACATGACCCTTCTTCACCCGTCTTAATGAAAAACTCATTTTTAAAAATCACGTTTATATCCCAGAGGTTATATGGCATGCATTCTGAATAATGTGATGGAAATATTACAAATCCCTGGAATTTCCTTCCTGTCGCATGACCCTTAGGTCATGTATGTACACACTCACCCCCGTCATGAGCAGCTGATTTGTATTTTATGTCACTTTTTTACAAACTTTACTGCTAGAAAATCAAAACAAATAATCAGCCTGAAGCAATGGGACGAGTACTGAAGGAGTGAAGGTGACTGTGGTTTACAGGATTCAGGAACTCAATCTACGAGAAAACAAATGCTTCTGATAGGTGTGTGTGTGTGTGTGTGTGTGTGTGTGTGTGTACCTGAGACAGTGAGATGAGCTCCAGCGCTGTGTTTGACTCCTGCACTGTTGTGAGCAACGCAGCAGAAAACTCCGCCGTCCTCCAGGCGAACACCTGTAATCTGTAACACACCTGTGGGTAACAGCGTGTACCTGCACACAATAAACAGAGAGAGAGAGAGAGAGAGAGAGACAGACAGAGAGACACAAAGAGAGAGACACAGACAGACAGACAGACAGATGAGAGAGACACAGACAGACAGAGAGACAGACAGAGAGAGAGACAGACAGACAGAGAGAAACAGAGAGAGACAGAGAGAGAGACAGACAGACAGAAACAGAGAGAGAGAGACAGACAGACAGAGAGAGAGACAGACAGACAGAGAGAGAGAGAGACAGACAGAGAGACAGACAGACAGACAGACAGAGAAACAGAGAGAGACAGAGAGAGAGACAGACACAGAGAAACAGAGAGAGAGACAGACAGACAGAAAGAGAGAAACACAGAGAGAGACAGACAGACAGAGAGAAGCAGAGAGAGACAGAGAGAGAGACAGACACAGAGAAACAGAGAGAGAGAGAGACACACAGACAGACAGAGAGAAACACAGAGAGAGAGAGAGAGAGAGAGAGAGAGACACACACAGACAGACAGACAGAGAGGCAATGAGTTAGATGATACACACACACACACGGTTGTACACAAGCAGTATGCAGAGGCAGAGAAAACAGCCGTCTCTCATCCAGGACACAGAGGAACAACAAGAGATAAACACATGCACAGTTCAGACCTCAAGTCTTTTAAAAGTCAGTACTTATTATTATTTAATTAAAGCAAAAACATACAGTTCTTCAACTGAACAGAAAAACGAAAGTGAAGAATGTACAGGCTGAGCCGTGAATGTCCATCCCTTCCTGTACCTCGGAGTTTTTACTTCACTGAAGCGGATGAGACAAATTTGTTTTATCATCGACTCACCTGGTGAACTCCGATTTAGATTCTTTACGTCATCGATAGTAAGGTTGAGAATTCTTGTATATTTTATCCACAGATCACAGGAGTGTTTTCTAGTTGGTTTAGCAAATAACAACATCTTTGTATCGGTGGTGGTTTCTGCTCTATATACATGACCGATATATTTGAGATGTTGTGCATACATGAAGTTTTGTAAGGGTGTGGTTTTAACAATACTTTATTGGTATTTGTTAGAAAACTCAAACGTGTCATGTTGATACTGCGATCCGTGAGCACAGAACCCAACTTAACGAATTTAGCTGTTGCTTTTTCTATTTGTAGATCTACAGATATTACTTTAGTGTCACTTGAGATCAACTTCCCCAAATAAATGCATTCAGTCACATTCTCAAGTGTGTTTTCTTCTACGCTAAAGAGTGTTCCTTTTTACATCAGGGGAATTAATATTAATTTTCATTTATCAAGTGAAGATCAGATTGAAATCAGACTGATGGCTGGATCTCAAATAATATCAACCAAATGGAACATAGTTTATAAAAAAAATCCATTGTTTTAATTTGCCCTATGTATGGACCCTTCTGGCCCATGTTGGACAGTTCAACTGCTTTTTTCAGTGTGTAAAAATCTCTCTTTAAAAATAAATAAATAAATAAATAAATAAATAAAAATAAAAACCCAGACAGGTGTCAATCTGCACGTCAGGAATCTTCAACACAATGATCACAGTCAGAAAAATGAGAAGCTCAGTCCTGCTATTATATGCGGTGGATCTTTGGAAATCAGAGTTCCAGAATATTTCACCTCAAAAACATGACTCCCTCTGCCGGGAGGTTACAACCCGGCCATAGACTGATGTTTTAACAAGACAATGACCTCAAACACACTTCCAAACAAACACCTGAAATGTTACAGGATACAAAATCTGCAACGTCTGATCCGTCAGTGTCCTCCGTCACAGACGAGCTGAAACGTCTTCTTGTACACAAACCGGAGAATAAAACCCAGACGTCTGGATCAGAACTTTAACGCGCATCAGGAATATTTTGGGCTCCTACAGGTGTGTGTCAGAAGATGGTTGTGTTTTTGGTGTGTATCAGAAGAGGTGTGTGTGTGTATTTATATACCTCTCATCACTCGTGTCCACAGCACGGCCATCTTTCTCCCAGCTGATAACCGGCTCGGGCAGGCCGTGGATTTGGCACTGAAAACGTGCGACACCTGCTAAATCTGCTCGCACTGATCGCGGCTGCACGTGAAAATCCGCCATCGCTGAGGACACACAGAACAGAGATGGCGAGAGGTCAGTACTCTGTTTCTTAAAACTGACACAAGAAAAAGAAAATAATCATTTTGATTACACTCAGCAATAACATCTATTTAAAAATGTGTGTGTGTGTAGTTTTAGGGATGTAATCTGGACCTACTTGGCTGGATGCAGTGGCCAACTGTGTAAATAAACACACACCCACACCCAGAGGTGGATTAATGAAGGCCAGTTAACCTCAAAAACAGTCAGTAATTAACAAATCTGGAGCAACGAGACCCAGGAGGGCACACAACAGAGATACAGGAGGAGTAACACACACACACTCATATATACACACACATTACACATATATGGGAGAAAGAAAGAGTTGAAGAAGGAACAAAGGCAGGAAGAAAGAAAGAAAGAAAGAAAGAAAGAAGGAAGCGGTGAAGAAGAAGGAACGAAGGACATGACACACGTACACACAGGTAATGATTACAGCCAGGCCCATGGCCCGGGGGCGTGGTCAGGGGCGGAGCCAGAGCAGGTTGTATGACAGTGTTTGTGCAAAATGAAGGCTGATCTCAGAGCAGTTTTAAAGGCCTCATTGAGCTGCAGGTCACACAGCGGCTCTCGACTCGTCTCGGCTCCCAGCTCCTGCTCTCTGTCTCTGGGCGAGGGGGCGTGACCCGGGGGAGGAGCTGTCAACACAAACTCAATTAGCACCACACCCGGCTCTTTCGCAGCCGGCAACACAAGTGCGCTTCTCCAAATGTCAGGCGTAATTAACTCGGGTCGAGCCGACTCCCTCCCAAACACTCTCAGCATAGCAAGAGCTTAGCATTCATTCTCTCTCTCTCTCTCTCTCTCTCTCATCTTCAGACTGCTGTGGAATCACAGCGACTCTAACACCACTGCCGAAGAGTTCAGCTAGTTTAAGCTTCCTCTGTTTCGTTTGTGAAAATGGCAGGAAAAAGAGAGAGAGTGAGAGAGAAAGGAAGAGGTAGAAAGAGAGAGAAAGGAAGAACAAAATTAACTTATTTGTATATTTATAAATATTTAGGGTTTGTTTTTTTCCAAATCTTATTTGGTAAATAATTTCTTTTCCTATTTTTTTTCTACTCATCTCATTGATGTGGGTGGAGCCAAGCAAAAAGGGGTGTGGTCTTTAAAATCCACCCTCACAGTGTGAATATCTTTTGGCCCAAAACTGAAACTGCCTTTTGAGATCCGATAACCACCCATACTAATGCTCACGAAGATACCAAAAATACACAACACACCAATCTTATACCTTGCTTTGACTCATGTGTGAATATTGTTGATTTTCATTGGCTATGATGTCATGATGAGGAAGTGCCACACCCAATTCCTTCATCTGGTATCTTGGTAAATAAACACAATTTGTACTGGGATTCTGTTAGCATGGTGCACAAAGCAGCACACACCACACATGCCTGTGATCAGATTAATCAGTCTCTCTCACACACACACGCTGTCCTTAAAGTTTTGACACCTATCTCACATCAGATTCATAGGACAGGAGAGCGGAAATGACATCAGAGAGAGGATGAGAGACTATGGTTCTTACAGAATGAGTCACAACTGTATGTACACACATGTATACGTCACACACACACACACACACACACACACACACACACACATAACCCCTCTCTTGGGCCTCGGCCTCTGTGCTCATGCATTAAACATTCAGCCTGCACAAGTCCACTTTTCTGCTGCCATTATAAATCCCTCTGTCTCTCTCTCTCTCACACACACACACTGAGTCGATAAAGACTCTGGAAACGGCAACCCCAAAATGCTGTTTTATATCCTTCATTACTATTCATCTCTCACACACACATAGCAATTTTACATATAATGCATATTAGCCTCATCGAATTAAGAAGGGAAGAGGAGACACAGATAAGGGAAGAAAGAATAGATAGAAACAGAAATACATCCATTTTTAACACATATTTGTCATTTCAAAAATTATTGGCACCCTTGAAGAATATGGGCAATTTTTTTTTTTTTTTTGCATGTGTTTACTATTCACACGCTCTCCATTAGCAACAGTGTGTTTTCACGCATTCAGACCAGGCTTAATGAGTCTCCTTTATTTGTTTTCTGTCTATTTCTTACATGAAAAAAAAAAACGGATCTTCAAGTGTTTCTCTGAGGCCTCGTGTGAGCGCCAGTGTCCTAAATACACTTATATACTGATTGATTTGACAACGCCAGAGTGCTACATGCTAAATAAAGTGAGACAGATGCATGCCATTAAGACTGTCAGGCTGGGACGTGGGAACCTCAATAACGCACGCGCAAGCACACACACACACACACACACGGGTTGCATGCATGCTCTCTGAATATAAATCAGTTTTCTCATGCAGGCTGCTATAATATTAACAACACAACACTGTATATAAAATGTAAGCATATATTTTCCCATTTGTTTCATAATTCTCATTATTATAAAACTACATAATATAATTTCTAATTAACTTCTAAATTTTTTTTCTTTCAGCTTTGACACTTGAAATGATTTTGTTCTACTGGCTAAATATCTTTTGTATTTTCAATATCTATTTCTGGAAAGTTGCAAAATTATTTCCCCATTTTTACCTTGAAATGTACAAGTTATTAGATTAGGCCTTTGTTTAAAATATGTTAAAGATTTTTTTTTAAATATAATTTCAGTTAAAAGTGCCTAGAAATAGGCTTGGGAAAATCATTTAAAAAAAATATTCGAAGATATTTTTCCAGCTAATTTTTCTGAATCTCATTATGTTCCAGATTTAAAACGAATCACAAATATGCGCAAGAGTGCAAATAATAAAACTCTATTTTTTTTCCAATGCTTTTCTCTGGTCGTGGCCTCGAGAGCAAAACACACTCATTGTTCAGAGCATTGAGAGAGCAAGGCATCATGGGAGAGCCAACTAATTAACACCTTATTGAAATGAGGCCCATTCTACACAAAGGAGAAGATAAATGAGTGTTTTTATTGTATTCTCACTCCGTAAAGTAAATATTGTTAAGCGCTGACTTGCACGTCTTTAATAATTCCTTAAAGAGAGAACAAATGCAAGCGAGAAATTAATTAAACCAAATAAACTATATATTTCATGATAATTTCAGGATTTCTGTAGAGACCCTTTCATTATTCATTATAGCTGCATCATTCACTGGTGGCAGTGTGTGTGTGTGTGTGTGTGTGTGTGTGTGAGGGTGAGAGAGCTGCTGTAATTACAGGCTCAGGAAATCACAAGATGACAGAAATGACTGGAGGATAAAAAGGAAACATGACTGAAAAAAATAAAAATTAATTAATTATGTGAGATTTTAACAAATTAGTGTGCTATTTTTTCTGTTACACACAAAAAAATTCAGGGCGGGGCTACATGCAAGCAAGTGACATCACTAAAGAAGCTTAAGAACTTTGGAGCAATCACGTTCAAAATGACAGAACGACAACGTGCAAACTTTTAGCCGCAAAACTTTGCATGTTAAGTGAACTAGCTCGAATACTGAATACAGATGTGTACACAGAACACTGAAGTATACTGTGTACACTTCAGTGCAAGAATACTGAAGTTCAGGGAATACTGGTGTGTACAGTTTACTGGTATTTACTGAATGCGGAAATGTGTGGAATACTGAACTGTATGGAATAGCAATGTGTTCAGAAGACAGAAGTGTATAGAATACTGAAGTTTAAGGAATACTGAAGTGTATTGAATAGTGAAGTGTACAGTATGAAAGTGTACTGAATAATGAAGTGTACAGTATGAATGTGTGTTGAATATTGAAGTGTCCAGTCTGAAAGTGCATTGAATACTAAAGTGTACAGTATGAATATGTACTGAACACTGAAATGTACTGAATAATGAAGTGCACAATATGAATGTGAACTGAATTTAAGTGTACAGTATGAAAGTGTACTGAATACTGAAATGTACATTATATAAAAGTGTACTGAATACTGAAGTGTCCTGAATACTGAAGTGTACAGTATGAAAATGCACTGAATACTGAAGTGTACAGTGTATGAATATCTACTGAATACTGAAGTGTACGGTATATGAAAGTGTACTGAATACTGAAGTGTACATTATATGAAAGTATACTGAATACCGAAGTGTACTGAATACTGAAGTGTATGCTATATGAAAGCGTACTGAATACCGAAGTGTACTGAATACTGAAGTATACGGTATATGAAAGTGTACTGAATACCGAAGTATACGGTATATGAAAGTGTACTGAATACTGAAATGTACTGAATACTGAAGTGTATGGTATATGAAAGTGTACTGAATCCTGAAGTGTCCAGTATATGAAAGTGTACTGAATACTGAAGTGTAAAGTATATGTACAGTGTATAGTGTACAGTGATGCTGGAGAATTGCCAGCGCAGGTCCTCCATGATTTATTGTGCACATCCCTGATTCATTTATAAAACTCAACACACAGGAAATTCACAACTGTGTCCGTCTGTGTGATCAGTCTCTCTCTCTCCACGCTTCATTCTGTTTTCATTTCCCCCACTGCACTGATTTCAGTGATACGACCTCTGAGAAACAGCTTAACAAATGGTCCCCATGCTTTTCTCTTTTCTACAGACTGTCAAATATTGAAAATGCAAGAGACAGCTGGAAGCGAGTCACTATTTAAATTCAAATGGAAGAGTCATTACTTTCTCTCGTTCCCACTCGGTTTGTCAGCTCGGAAAATGAAAGGCTCGAATCTCACGGGCAGCCAAAACACTTTTGAATAACAAAGCAGACGGACATTTGGCATCACAATTCTCCATAGCAAAATTACTTCCCCCTCATTAGCGCTCCACTGGCGAGATCTATTCACACACACACACATTAATTGTGTAAATCTCCATTATACACTTCTGTACTGCACCTCCTGGACAGCATGGCGTAATTGCTATTGTCTATTCGAGAATAAACACCGACTGCTCAACAGTCCTTATTTTTTCTTAAAAAAAAAAAAACACCAGAAGCAGCTCTGGGAATGAACCTAAGCTGACGGATTGAGGTGTGTATGTACGTGTGAAACCCTACTGTACCCTAACAGCAGCATTCATACACTTTGGCAATTCTGTCTCATATATACTCATCTGCTGTTCTGATTCTTGCAATTATCCAAATCAGCCAGTCATATCACAGCAGCATCATTATATGTATATATTTTCTCACAAGCAGAGATATCAAGTAAACTTGCCTAAATTCGAGTTTGGAGTTTTTGGTTAAGCAGGGAATTCAAACTGCTGTCCCCCCCTTAGCACACTGCTGCTGCACATTCACTTATGCACACTCACACCCTTAACCATCTGCCACCGGGACGAGCTGTATGGAGCCGTACCAAACCAGCAGAGTCAGTGTGGGTTTTCGTCAGACATCGCGCAGTGCATTAATGTATTCAATGCAGTGAAACCAATTTTTAGACCTTAATGATATCGATATCTTTTTGTCTCCACTCTATCGTCAACTAGTGACATATTTGATTAATGAATTAATCACTAATTTAACGATTTATCCGACATGAAACCTTATATGCCTGGATTAAAAGTTTTAAAATTTTATACTACAGAGATTGATGATGTTTACACAGCATGATCAAATGAAACTGGAGAAAAGTGAGAAAAAAATACCTAAGAGAATTAAAGTGAGGAAAAAAAACCCCTCCTGTTATAGAAGATCACCTGTACACCTGGTCATTCATTCAATTATCCAATCAGCCAATCACATGGCAGAATATATATATTGACGCACTGCCAAAACGCAGAGCTCCCGATGAGTGTAAAGTGGGTTGGTTAATAATTCCATGTTAATTTTTAAAAAGCAAATTAAAAACAAGACGACGTAGCTCACTCCGACCCCGTCTAGTCCAGAAGGAACGATCTAAAGTGAGCCACCTTGCGCAATAAATATTGCAAGCTATATATAGAAGCGATATTCATCCTAGGAATACCGACCTATTTACCAGAAAGAATGACGGTGGAACTCACTCCAGCAAGGTCTAGTCCAGAAGGAACGATCTAAAGTGGGCC
>JAOBAM010000020.1:35605712-35616371 GCA_025212355.1 Notarius kessleri
TTTTATTTCTTCTTCCTCAGGGTAGTAAAACTCGCTTTTGCTGTGAACACTGTCGTTATCGCTATCCATGCTGTTCTCCTGAGAAATGCTGGCAAGAATTTATAAGATTTTTGATAATCTTATAACTAAATCTTATTAAAAAGATAAATGTTGACAAAAATTGCTACTATGTTTGTTGTGAACGAGCGAGTTGCCAGAGGTCCGTAACCGGGGTCCATAGCGTAGGATACAGACCCGCTCGCCAGCCAATCAGAGCGCAGGATTTGATGGAACCCTGACTGTGAAAAAAATATATATTTTACCTGCTTATCTTCAATTTGTTTGATGCATAATGCAGTATGTCATCGTGCCGTCAGTGTTTTGTGGTGAAACAAAGTCGGGATCACGTCTGGTTTCAGCTGTCGTTTCTGCCTCGTGTCTCACTTCTTCCCGGTGACTTTATTTTATTAATTTTTTCATCCAAGTCCTCTACAAATCCACAATCTTCTGTAAAATGCTCACTGCACAATTTTCTGCTTTTCCCATGAGTAAAGTTTTCTCGCTTTACTTGATGAAGCCACTCGGCCAAACGTCTTGGATCCAGGACGGAATGAGGAGGAAGGAAGATGTGCGGAATCCTACGTCACACAGCGCCACCTTTGTTTTCATCTCCTAATACATCCATCCATCCAATGTATCTGGCTAATCCAGTATGTCTGCAACCGCGGGAATGGCCCGACGGACTGATCTTACAACTTTAATGTGTTTTTTAAGCTAAAGTTCGTTTAATTGTTTTCCGTCTAGGACATCTTGTATTAATGTATAATGATATTTCATAACCCAGTAATTTCAAAATTTCCTGGTTCATTGAAGTTTTTTTTTTTTTAAATATACTTCTGGTGCATATTCATATGCACTTCAAATCAAGACACGTAATATCTTTTGACTCGGACAGCTTCAAAACGTTTCTACGGAAACCTGCGGTAAAAAGTAATTAGCTTTTCGTAGCATTGGGGTTAATGTTGTTTAACAGGAAGGAAATCTACTGGATCCAGTAAATCGAATTGATCTCCAGATCACTTCTGGCACGAAATAGTGGGTCTTTCTGACCTGACACGGTTTATTTGTATGGTTTTAATAGCATGCGTGTAGATTTAAGGATGTGCCACTGCAGCTAGGATTGATCAGACATTTTCCAATCGTTTGAGAAGCTTTCCTGATTACCAAGCCTTGTTTCTTTATCGATCGCTACGTCACTCCGTTCATGTTCCCTTTACCGACATGTAAAGCTCCTCCAGTATTGCGCCGTATCACGATGCTCCCATCACCGTGTTTCACGGTCAGCATGATGTATTCAGAACCCATGCACAACCTTTTTCTTTCTCCAAACTTGACATGCTGAATTACTTGGAGTTTTTTATTTTTGTTTCATCAGACCAGGGCTCTGTTTTTAGACGTGCATCTTTTTCATCTTGGGAAGCTTCTTTACCCTAATCCTGGTTGAAAAGATTTCATACAATTAATGGCAAAGTCTTTTCTAACAACGCCATGTGCAATTTGCACGAGGACTAATCCCCCCCCCCCCTTCTGGGACATGTTATGTTGTGCGCTGGAAGAACTTTTATTTATTTATAAATAGGCACAAAAAATGTCTAATTTTTATTTCCCCTTACTGAAGCTCAAGTTCTACTTTTAAAGGTTATCTTCCACAATCTCTTTTAATGGCTTTCGTACTTCATTAAACACGCGTCGCTGGAAAATTACCTCGTCTCGGCGTCTTCATGGATAATGTATAGGATTGCCGACGAGGAGAACAAACCCACAGGAATAATAAAATAAAACGTCTCAATTCTGAGGCTAAATTGCACAAACATGAGCTAACTTTTTTAATTATAACTTCTACTATGATAAATATGAAAATTATAAAAGCAGAACTGAAAGGTGTCATTTAGCTGCTATAAAAAAAAAAAACCCACCACCACATACACACCCTCCATGGCAATTCTGTACTTTTTGGTTCTTTTCTTTTCAGATCATGTTTTCAGAAGTGTGTGAAGTGTGTGTGTGTGTGTGTGTGTGTCTTCCACATTTAACATGATGTCTAAGCTACAGATGGACGAGATGATGGATTTGTCACGATACTCGGACGTTTCTATGATACACGATGTGTCTCACGACATGTAGATTTGCTAACAAACTGCTAGCAAGTCCGTCATGTTGCATTTGCATGGAGAGTTTACAGGGAACTGAAACCAGCCAACCAACCACTGGAAAGTGTGTGTGTGTGTGTGGGGGGGGGGGGGATTCTATTTGTTTAAGTCTCTCAGCATTGACATGAAATTAAATCTAACGTGACAGCTTGGAAAGATGGACACAGTAGGGGAGAGAAAGAGAGAAAACATGAATACAGAGTGGCACATGTTACTTGTTTAATGCTGACCGGATGTTTAAATTAACATATTTCAGTGGTCTGTTTAAAAATCATTTTATGACCTCACAAATAACAGGCCTGTTTCATTATTGAGGCAAGAACTACAACTGAATAGGGTAGTTAAAAAATTATTTCCATGTGAATAAAGCTATAGGATTGCAATACGGATATCCAGATTTTTTTCATGATTTCTGAGAACTTGTACAAATAATTTTTTTGTAATTGTGATGATACCTCAACATTTCCATTTTAGTTTGCATATTTGATTTATTTCTGCATCTTAGAGTAGTGTTTACAGGTCACAGAGTTTGCCTAGTTTTCTCCCAATTTAATCCATTTCCCTCTTGATTACAAAAGCTGCCAATCCAGAGATGCAGAGTTGGTAGTGTTTACAGAACTGTGGTGGATTTCCCAAAAGCCTCTTCACACTAAAAGCATCTTAACTAGGAGAGAGAGTGTTCATTGTGCTGCTCACTCGGCCATTTAACGATGATCTTTGTGCTACAATGCTTTTGAGAAACTCAGCACTGCTCAGAGTCACAGTATTCATGAAGCAGTTTACTGTAAAGCAGTTTACTGTAGACCTATAGAAATATATAAAGACTTCTGAAGTACTGTGTGGGTTTAAGACTTTCTTGTATATTCACATGTGTAAAAATGTCTGCTGCACGTCAATAAATAAAAAAATACTTCCAGTATGTGATGCCGTTTTATTAAAACATATAATTGGACATTTCTTACATCGATATCTTTTACAATTATTAATACCATGACTAAAATGGAAGCGCAGTATAGATTTGATATACAACATTCATGGGTTAGAAAATATATTCCACTTAATCGTCCCTCATACACCAACAAAAGGAATGATTTCTGTACAAACGGCATTGGCCTCATTTCCATGCTCTGTGTAACATCTGGATACTGAATACTGGACTGTCATACAATGTGTGTGTGTACAGTAAAACAACATAATGTCTTTGTGTGTATGTGTGTGTGTGAGTGAGTGTGTTTATACAAGATGCTAATGAGATGTGTACACAAAGGTTTATAATTAATCATACAGCCAGTGACAAAAAAAATAATAATTAGGTGATAACTGATCCATAGGAAAGTTTCTACTATTATTCTCTTCCAAATATGCAATGTGTGTGTATGAGGGATGGGTTGAAGGGCGTGTCGATAAAAGCAATGTGACTATTTAATACTCATTAGCGTCAATTTAACAATGCAAATAATCCATGAGTTAATGCTAAGCAACAGCATGAGCCCTAAATATTGTCTTATAATAAGGTACACAGTTAAAATGGCTTCCTGGTTTCACTCGTAGATATACATACTAGAGCCCTAGATAGGTGACAGAGTGTACACTACTCCACAAAGTGTACACTACTCCAGACGACTTGTGCTGCTTTTTGCTTTGTTGCATTTTTAGACAACTTTTTGATTCAGATATGCAAAGGATATGTATATCAGGATACATATTTTTGTTTTTGCTCACCTCATTTTTCTTGGATATAATATAATAGGGTTGTTGTTGTTGTGTTTTCCAAAATAAATAAACAATTTAAAAAAAGTCTTACCCTCCAAATCCATAATATGATGTGACTTTTTTTCCTCTCTGCAAAAATAATGACTTTTTCTGCCTTACTCACTCACATATCACTGAATTCTGTCAAATAGTCTAATCCAATTAACTATTTCTGATTCGTGTGGCATAAAATCAGTTCGCTAATTTAGCTAGCTAACTAACAAGTTTGCAAGACAATCCTTTCTCCATTTTTTGGGAATCTCTACCCAATATGTCCAGAGAAAGCCATGTATTTAATTGCATTGAGGGAGAACCAATATGGCAGCCATGAAGATTCACGTTGTCTCATTCAAAATGGTGTCTTCATCTATCTGTGTCTCTCTCAGTGCTATTCCACCAGAGAGTCTGGTAAGGTAGGGTGAAAAATCTATAATACCACATTTTTAGTGTTAAATGCTCTTCTTCTTCTTCTTGTAGAGTATCATGAATAGCAAACAGGGAGAAAGTGGGTGGAGCTAGGACAAATACAGACCACTGATTGGTCAAATGCAAAAGGAGACTAGCAATCTAATAGTAAGTGATTGTAATAGGACTGAAGAATCGATTAAGAATTTAATTAAGGAATTTGACTGACATTAGCTAAAATGTTATCCATTTTTTTATGGATTAGCACTAAAAGACTGGGAGTGCTATTCAGCTAGCAATTTTAATGATGTCACTCGAGAAGATCCTTACAGCTTGGAATCGTGTCAGTGGCCAAATAATGTTAAGTCTCTTCACGATTCTCACTTTGTTGTTTGTAGGAATGTTCAAGGCGTAATGTTTTACGATTACAACTTCAAGGATGTTGTGGCACTGAAAACCAAAGTGTCATAACAAATGCCATAAACTCATCTGTTAGCCAAATAAAGTTATGCTAGTTAACTTTAATCTTGATTAACATGTCCATTATAGGCAATTGTAGGGATGTGACGTAGTCATTTCGTGTTAGCTGGATTGCTAGATTTTAGGTGAGCGACATAAGTTTGTTAAAGCAATTTAAATTAGGCATGTTAGTCAACTAATAAGCTAAGCCTGTTAAATTCTTACTTGATGCACTAAGCTCACTGATATGAAAGTTAGCTAGGCAGCTGAGATGAAATCTGTGCTGCAGAGACTGGGATTTTTTTATTTGATTCTCAGGCCCATTATCCTTGCTGTAACCACAACCATCAAACGTATCCGATTTGACAGCGTTACACTATGATCCGACAAAAGTATTGATGAACACTTTTCTGATTTTGAAACCCTACAGCACAAGGAACATTTTATAAAATTAATTCTGGTTCTGCTCATAAAAGCCACTATAGACTCCTACATTGTTTCTGCATCCAGGAGGCATGGGTGATGTCAGAGTGCCGTGTCTCACTCAAGGGTCTCTATGTCAAAATAGTATGTGATAATTTTTTGTTGTGATATGCAGAACAATAGTATTTGTTTTAGGTTTTATCTTGGCTAGCTGGAATTGTTTTTTTACCCAGATCATATGAAAAAACGAGCTTCAGGAGTGTTCTGGAAATTCCAGAACGTTATTCCAATACAAATGTAAAACGATTTAATGGTTGCACAGACCCTGAAGATGTTGTTGCACCATGCCATAACTTCCCGAGAACTATCATGGGTACTGTTATATATCAAAGGATGGATAATTCTGGATTTGGATTCGTAACCACACCATGCTGTACCACGCTGTATGGTGGAAAAGAGCTATCGTATGTATATCTGTGCTTCCACTCGCTCTGCTTGTTCAGACACACGGCAGGAAGGCGGGGTTTATTGTGGCGAAACAGGAAACGAAGGATACTTATTGAATGGTTTGAGTCATTAAGGTCATGTCTAGTAGAAGTAAATCAAGGCGACTGGATTGGTTTTCTTGAAGACGCCTTGACTCGTTACTAGACACACAAGAAATAGACGACAATAAAAGAATCTGTGATGGTTGGTCTTTTCTTTTCCTTTACTCTTCCTCCTCTTCCTCCTTCTAGTCTTTCAAAAGTCCATGGAAATGGAGCGCTGACTTGCTTCCGGTACGCTAGGGGCATTGTTGCTACGGACACCGCCATGGTTACGGATGCTGATGCTGCTGCATCCACTTCCAATGCTTCCTGTAGCTCCACCCACAGCTCCACCAATAATCCCTCCCACATTCCCACCTATGGCCCCACCCCTTCCGTAGATCTCACATGGGATTTCCTCCATGACCCGGTCCTCTATGACTTGCTCGGCACACTCGTGAGTCTGTTTGTAGCCGTAGCAGCTCTTCTTGTAGCTCCCCAGGCCGCTGTTGTTGAAGGTCTTCATGGGCTGTGGTTTGGAGAAGTCGTTGTGATACGAGAGCTCCATGGAGCCGAGCGCACTTCGGTTTTGCTTTACACTGCCAGTGCCGCCACAGTGGTGCTCATGGATGCAGCGGGATGTCGTGGAAGAACGCCGCAGCTTCTGAAAACTTTCAAGCTCCTCATTCAGCTCAGCGAGGTCAGATGAAAGCTCTTTGTCTCGCAGAGAGAAGAGCTCATAGTGCGGAGGGTCAAACACTTCCTGAATGCCGGATTTGTTGAAGACAGCTGGACGGCGTGACACCACCTTCTTACGAGGCTGCTTCATCTGAACCAGGATGGAGATGATGAGCAAAACAAGCACCACACCAGAGGAGATGCCGATAACTGTGCCATGGGTCTTGGTGATCTGGTGGAACAGGCCTTTAGACTTCCTCTCTATGTTGAAAATGGAAAGATTTTGTTAGTTAGACAGACAGACAGACAGAGAAGGAATGCACTCTTAGTTCTTCAAGGCTTCTTTAAGGGTTAATTGGAAAATAAAGGGTCCATAGCATCCGAAATGGTTCTGCTTGGAACCTTTTCTGACAGGAAAACACTATGTTGGGAGGTTCTATGTAGAACACTGAGCTTTTTGTAAGAGGTCTATGAGCAATTTTCTAATTTCCTAAGAATGTAAATCTGGTTTAATGATATGGGGAATTGGCAAATGGACAGACAGACATGCGTTAAAAATTGGTTCTTCAAGGGTTCTTTTAATGGTCCATTGGATAAGTAAGGATTATAAGCTTCCAAAAGGTTTCTACTTGGAACCCTTTCTAAATGAGGCATGCTGTATTGTAGGGCTCCACATAGAACCTTTAAAGGTTCCCCAGAGGCACAATTGAGGTACTGTTAAGGGTTCTAATTTTCAAATTTTTAGCTATATGCTAAGATATGTGGATATACGTATGGACAGAGAGATTTGGCAATAGATAGCTGGATGGATGGATGGATGAAACCATAGATAGAGAGATATAAAAGATACACTGCACATTGAGATTGAGATCACATTGTAATGACTGATGTCCATCTGTTTGTTATTAATTATGAAAACCGCACTTCAGTTGACCTCTTTTCTGTCACTCGTCAGCTCTCAGCTCAGCTACAGTGCACTTCAGAACAGCTCTGCATTACTCAGTGACTGCACCTAAACTTTGTTCCTGATCTACTTATATAACACAGTGGCCACAGGCAAAGTTCATTCCACAAATGTCAGTCCAGTCTATACCAGCAGAAGCTAATTTAAGACCAAACTCACCCTTGCAGTGGTTCTCATCCCAAGGGTACACACAGTTCTGCACACCATTACACACCAGAGAATTATTGATGCACATGTTGCTGTGGCAGAAGAAGGTGTTTCCAGAGCAAGGAGCTGAAACAGAAGAACACAGTGTCAACAAAATGGCAAACTGAGAGGAGAAAGATGTAGAAATTGCACACATGGGGATGTGTTCGAGTAAAACAGAGGTGTGTCTCACTTACGCAAGACTGTAATCAAGATTTTGAACTTGCATGATATCGGCTCAAGCAAGGAGCAGCATTACGTCCAGTGTTACAATATATCCAGCTAAAATTCCTTTTTTGGCTGTAATATTCAACAAGACTATGAAATGCCATGCAAGACCATAAACACTATTAATTAATAGTACAATCACTTTAAAGCATCCATAAAAACAGTTTTTTTTGTTGTTAGTGTTGTTGTTGTTGTTTACATGGAGGACATCAGAGGAGACACCACGTAGTCAGAGACACTGCTCAGCTCGAGGAGTGAATTTTTTTTTTATGCATACCATTATGAATGAACTTAGTGAGTCGTCAGCATATCAGATAGGTTCTCAGTTTGAAGCTCATCCTTCCAACCATGGTCATGTTTTCTTTACAGGAGATTGCATTGAATTATCCAATCAATCAATATTATTTTATAAATTCGACCACTCAAACTTAAATTATCATAAAATAGCCTACATTACAAATCCTTCACCTTTATTTAGTATCTTGTGGCTACATTAAGTTCACTGTGGATGCACAATATTTAAAAAAAAATGATTAAATGTCAAGGCCAGTGTGGTGCTCTTGTGGGAATGGCATTCATTTGAGAGACAGTGAAGAGGTGCCAATACTTTCGACAACACACCAGATGGGGTACAGACAGTAATTGAACACGTACACAGTGACCTGTATGGTATGTTTACTTATCAAGATCAGAAACAGAGAAGACAGAAAAGCAGCCGAGTGAAAGAGAACGAGAGAGCGATGGAGAATGAGAGAGACGCGTGGGTAATGGAAAGTGATGTGTCGGCTTTAAATTAAAAAAAAAAAAACAATCCTTGGCTGATTCAGTGAACCTCGACTCCTACACCTCCGCCGCCTTCTTCTCTCTCCTTTGTGCCCATCTCTCTCTCTCTTCCTGTTCTCTCTCATGGATCTTAAATAGGTCTCATTTCTTTTTCCACATTCTCTTTTAGTTTCACACCCTTCCTTCTTCACTCTCTCTCCACCGCAGATCTCTCTCAGCGCCACCAAAACCCTGCTGAATGCTGACCATGAGCTGCGGCTACACCATCTCTCTCTCTCTCTCTCTCTCTCTCTCTAACACATGTTGTTCAGAAGTGACTAAGTGCATGTGACAGCAGGATGAAGAGGTCGTAACATGCAGCTTCTCTACGACTTACACTTCCAAACTCATTAAGCATTTCTCACCTCTAAATGAACACTGACTGATGTGTGTGTGAGGCAACGTGCATCGAGCAGTCAAACAAAAGCCACACAGAGAGAGAGAGAGAATATAGGCGTGAGAGGAAGAGAGGGAAAGCAGACAAGGTAATGATAAAGTGAGAAAGACAATGAGGAGAAAGCATGGTCGGGAGAGGAATAGAGGAAAAGGAATGCCAAAGCAAAGAGAGAGAGAAAATGAGAGAAACATTGTAAGGGAGAATAAGAGACAAAAGACTGAATCCATTTTGAATATTATATCCAGGAGTGAAAGGTTATGTAGAAAGGAGAAGGAGAAAATGGGAGGAAAAAGGGAACCAAATAAAATTAGAAGAGAGCAGAAGTACATGGGAGAGAAAGACGTAGAAAGAGGGAAAGACACCCAGACAGAGAGAGGGAGAGGAAAGGAGTGAATGGCATTGGATAAAAAATAACAAGAAAGAGGGAATAAGGAACAGAAAGAAAGGGAAAGAACATGTGCGAGAGAGAATAACTGAAAAGACAGATAGAGAAAGAAATCAGAAACTAAAGATAATGAAAAAGCAGAAAGAGAGAGAATGGGAGAGAGAGAGAGAGAGAAAAGGACAGCAGGAGTGAGAGAAGACAAGACAGAGAGAACAAGGAAATAGAAGAGAAAGAAACGATCATGAGAAACTGATAGAAGAGGAAAGCAAGTGCGAGAGATAATCAGGGAGTGAAAGAAAGAGAATGAAGGAATGATAGAGAGAAAGAGAAAAGGAGAATAAAAACAGGGAAGAAGAGGAGATTTTATTACAATTTTTTAAAATTGAACCCTCTGAAGGAACCCATAAGGAGAGAAAGAGCAAACCTGATGATTTAAGCTTGTCTCAATCACTGTTTCTCCATCATTCTCTCTTTCTCTTATTCTCTCTCCTGTTTTCTCTAACTTTCCCTTTTCTTTTTTTAACTACTTATTTATATTCAGTGACAGTAACACATTTAGAAACCTTAAACGTGCTAAACATTTAAAGTTTCTGTGTACAACAAAGTCTTTTCCTCTCAGAAAAACCCTTAAAAAAGTAAAGCTAGAACTCTTTCTTGGGAACTACTGTATGAATCCTTAATTATCAAAAAAAAAAAAAAACTAAACCAAACCCTTGAAGAACATTTTCTTTTTAGGAGTGTACAAAGTACCAAGACAATTTAGCTAAATCTTAAACATCTGACAGGTTTCAGATATTAAGAAGAAAGTAATGAGCCATAGTTTGGTATTTCTACAACACACTTACCCATAGACTCTGAGAAAAAAAGGGTTCTTTAAGGGTTTATTGGATAATTAAGTCAAATCAAATCAAGTCAGTTTATTTGTTTAGCAATTTTAACAACAGACATTGTCGCAAAGCAGCTTTACAGAAAAATAAAGATTTTAAATATATAAACTAATAAATTTATCCCTAATGATCAAACCTGAGGTGACCGTGGTGAGGAAAAACTCTCTGAGACGGCATGAGGAAGAAACCTGGAGAGGAACCAGACTCAAAACAGAACCCATTCTCATTTAGGTAATAACAAATAACGTGATTATAAATAACTCGCTTCTATAAGTGTGTTCTGGGCGGCACGGTGGTGTAGTGGTTAGCGCTGTCGCCTCACAGCAAGAAGGTCCGGGTTCGAGCCCCGTGGCCGGC
>JAOBAM010000020.1:36049328-36063576 GCA_025212355.1 Notarius kessleri
GGCCACGGGGCTCGAACCCGGACCTTCTTGCTGTGAGGCGACAGCGCTAACCACTACACCACCGTGCCGCCCAGGTCCCCCAAAAAATCAGAATCGAACAATGCGGCTTGTGGCTTGTAATGTGAACGCAGTCTGTAATCATGAGCCTTTTCCACTTTAAACCTGATCAACTTTTGGGACACCGGTTTGCAATAAGCAATGCAGAATAAAGTAAATAAATAAAATGAAGAATTTGATTTGACTCACCCTTATTTTTACTGATTTTGCACTCATCTTTTTTTCATGATATTAAACTGGAATAAAAAGGAAAATAATATATTGGTCTAAAATAAGCATATAGTTAGTGGTGTGTGTGTGTGTGTGTGTGCAGGCGCGCGCACTTAATGCATTATCTATAGAATGCAGGAGCAACCAGTGCATGCTGAAGATCTCTCCTAATCCTCTGCTCTCATTGGTTGAACCCATCGCCTGCACGAACCCGGCCCACTCCCGGCCCTCCCTGCGCGCTATGGGGAGAGAGAGACACAGAGAGAGAGAGAGAGAGAGAGAGAGACAGAGCTTGTACCTGTCTTGTGCGCAAGAGACGCAACCCGCAGCAATGCGCGCGGACCGGCACCGGTTCTCCTGTCCGTTCTGCAGAGCGCACAGATAGATAGATAGAGAGAGAGAGAAGCGAGCATGGACTGCCTTCATCATCTCCTCCTCTTCCTCTTCTTCTTTACCTGTGGAGTCTCCTCACCTGTGCGCGCGCGGTGGTTCGGGAGCGTTCTGAAGGCAGGTGGCACGCGCCAGGGCTTTTCTTTGCATCACCAGGAGCTGATGAGCTTCACCTCGGTGCACTGAGTCGCTTTGGATTTTACACAACTCATGCCAGCTCTGATAGTCTCATAAAATAAGGTCCTGCAGAGGTTCTGAGGTTCTTTAGGTGGTTAAAGGTTCCAGAAGTTTTTCACAGAACCTTGTAACTTGTAAAGAGCTTCCTGAAACCCAAGACATGATCCATTTGGCACATTTAACCTCTTTCTAAGAGTTCACTAAGTGCATCTCTCTCTCTCTCTCTCTCTCTCTCTCTCCCTGTGTGTGTCTGTCTCTCGGTTTGTTTTTATATCTTAGTGGGGACCTGCTTTCCCCAGCAGGACCGGACTATCTGACATTTGGGTGGTTCCTGTAAACTATATAGATTTAAATAATAAATAAAATAAAAACAAACCCCCTCAGGTCCTGAGTTTAAGGTTAAATTTATTTGTAATGTATTAATAATATTAATGATCTGCACTGACAATGATGTCAAAAGGTCCTGAGAAGGATAGTAAGATAAACGTGTGTGTGTGTGTGTGTGTGTGTGTGTGTGTTCACAGACTCTGCAGCTATGCTTGTCCATGTCATCAGTCTCCGCTTCATCCACCGGTGGCTTCAGTCACGGTTAGTGTTTTGTCTTTTTGTTTTTATTTCCTTATTTTCTGCATGTTGCATGTGTTTTTACTGCGTTCTCGCTTTGAGGAACCCCCTGTCGCGTTCTGTTCGTTCCTGCACTTCATTCATTCGTCTCCTCAGCAGAACTACGTGACATGTGTTGGTGGGAGAGTCGGGATCCTCCCCCCTCCTGGAGCTCAGACCTGCTCAGCATTTGCCCACCCTGTAATTTTCTTGTAGAGGCTTGTAGAGTCTGTAAAAGTTGAAGGTGTAATGCTTTTACACCTCGACACGTCCACGTGGCTTCGGCGGTGAATGAGACGGATGGGATGACGTGCTGGGTGTCAAATGGAAACGGTGTGGGGGGAAAGAGTGTGCAATAAATCCATCCACTCCATCATGGGGCGTGGTGTTATAGGAATATAATCATGAACAATGGATTGTGATTGGTCAGAAGGTGTTGATTAAGGTTCTATCACAGCAGCTCTGACAGTAGTGGAAGTTTATATAAATGTCATTGTTTCCATAGTAACATCTCAATCACAGGGACTTGAATCATTGTGGAAGGAGTCTCCAGTGTCAGTGCTTTGTAAGAGTAAGAGGTAAAGCTGGAACTTTACATCTTCCAGACAGAGGAATTTATACTTTGTGTTTTTTCGGTAACAAAAAAAATGACAAGCTGTGTTAAATTTTTATCTCGTTAACTTCAAGACAGAATAAAGAGTCTGGTGAGAGAACAGCTCTTTATAGCTGCTATAATGTAAATGAGAACAGGAACTAACTTGTTTCATGAACATTAAATGTAGCTATAAATGGATAAAAAAGTATGATATGTTGTACGAAGGTGTTCCTCAAGGTTCTGTCTTTGGTCCTATGGATTTGAAATCATATATGTTCACACGTTTCTCCTCCTCCTTCTCTCAGATTACATGTTCATCACCCCGGTCGAGGTCGACTCTCATGGAAGCTACGTCACTCACAATTTGTCGAGGTCGAGGAACCGAAGCCGAAGGTCGCTAGAAGAAAGCGGAGGTCATGTGCACTACCATCTCTCTGCTTTTGGGAAGGAGTTACACTTAGAGTTGCGGCCTGCCGATGTGATCCCTGAGGAGTTTACGGTACAGACACTGAGCAAGGGCGGAGTCAGGGTCACACACATTGACGCCGATGTACGGAACTGTCTCTATCAGGGCAGCGTGAGGAACCATACGGGTTCTACTGCAGCTGTTTCTACCTGCACAGGACTGGTGAGTCAGTACGCCTTGTCAGATTATACTCATTACACACTACTACTCCTCACTGTGTGTGTGTGTGGTGTGTGTATGACTGTGGTGTGCATTTATACTGTAATGGCAGTGTGTATGTGTACTGTGTGACTACAGCAGTGTACATTATTGTGTGTGTTTATTCTGTGTGTATGGCAGTGTGTACTGCTGTGTGCTCATTGCTGGATACATGTTTATACTGTGTGTGTGTGTGTGTATATACTGTGTGTGTGTGTGTACTGGGTGTATATGGCAGCATATCTTAATACTATATGTCTATGCAAGTGTGTGTCACTCTGCATACTGTATGTGTGTGTGGGGGGGCAGTGTATATTAGCAGCTTGTATGACTGTGGGTGTGTGTATGGCACTGTGTATTCAGATGGTTTGTATTACTGTGTGTGTATAGGCAGTGTGTATTATGTGGTGTGTGTGTGTGTGTGTGTGAGAGAGAGAGAGACAGAGTGAATTTAGTCTGTGTCTATAGCAGTGTGTGTTACTGTGAGTGTACTTATACTCTGTGTGTGTGTGTGTGTGTGTGTATACTATGTTTGTATATTGCAGTGCGTATTACTTTGTGCATTTATAGTGTGTGTATGTCAGTATGAATATAAAAGTATAAAAGTGTATGACTGTGTGTGTGTGTGTGTATTGTGTGTCAGTTGCAGTGTGTATTACTGTGTGTGTGTGTGTGTGTGTGTGTATTGTGTGTCAGTGGCAGTGTGTATTACTGTGTGTGTGTGTATTGTGTGTCAGTGGCAGTGTGTATTACTGTGTGTGTTTGTATTGTGTGTCAGTGGCAGTGTGTATTACTGTGTGTGTGTGTGTATTGTGTGTCAGTGGCAGTGTGTATTACTGTGTGTGTGTGTGTGTATTGTGTGTCAGTGGCAGTGTGTATTACTGTGCGTGTGTGTGTATTGTGTGTCAGTGGCAGTGTGTATTACTGTGTGTGTGTTTGTATTGTGTGTGTGGATTTGTAACTGTGTATGTTTTGTACTGCCTGTGTGTGTATTAATACTGTGTGTCTACAGCAGTATGTGTTCATACTCTGTGTATTTATAGTGCATGTGTGTATTTATATTGTCTGTGGACAGCAGCGTGTAGGGCAGAGAGAGAGAGAGAGAGAGAGAGAGAAACAACAAGAGACAGAGGCAAAGACAGACGGACAGACAGGGTCTGGGGGCTTATTCTTTTCTTCTGGCACTTAGAACACTGATGTGAAAGGACACTCGGACACTGAAGTGTGTGTGTGTGTGTGTAGGATGACTCAGATCAAAGTCTAGTCTCACTCTATTCACATGCACTTGTTGCCTTGCTCTCTCTCTCTCTCTCTCACTCTCTCACACACACACACATTATGGTGCAGGATTAAAGAAGTGTCGTTGCTGTATTGTGCAGATATGAGCGTTAATGGTGATGAGCACAGAGAGACAGATCAACATCACTGCTGATAATGACATTGAACGAGGGAGAACGGAGACGAGAAACACCTCTCTCTCTCTCTCTGTCTCTCCATACTCGGTCTGTCTCTCTCTCTTATCTCTCTCTCACTCCAATTCTGTTTCTCTGTGCCTGCTGCTCTTCCACCCGTCTATCTGTCTGCCGCTCTTGTATCCATCTGAGTTTCTGTGTCACTTTATTACCTATCTCTCTCTCTCTCTCTCTCTGAATGTAAAGGAGGGTGGAGTTTAACTCCTCCGTGTCATGTCGTCTCCTCTTGAGAAGACGTTGTGGATTAGGTACAAACGAGGCGTTATTCCCTCCCTCAGGGTGTGAGTAGCAGTGAAGACGAGAAAACGAGTGAAAGAGGATGAGAGCTTTTGTGTTGAGGGATTTTAACGTAAAGGTGACGGAGGTGACTCAGCTCTGTTCACGCTCGACACGCTGAACGCTGGTGTACTGGTGACTGTCACCATACTGAAGTTATTTATTTTACCATAAAGGCACATTTTGAAGCATTTTATTCCTTTTATACCACAGTTATATTTTTAAAAACTCATGAACTGATGTCGTACTTTGTTTAAAATCTGTTTATAGTTACACTTAACGTTGTAACATTGTTCCTGTTCTCACTTACGTTATAGCAGCTATAAACCATCGTCATGTGATGAAGTTTGTTGTGTTACTGAGAAACCGCAAAGAAGCGTAAACTCCTTGGTTCTGAAGAAAAACTTACTATAAACCGAGAACAACGTATCATGATGTTATTACATCACAATACCGAGATTACTAACTTAATTTCCAGAAAATTGGGATATTTTCCAAAATGCAATAAAAACAAAAATCTGTGATTTGTTAATTCACGTGAACATTTATTTCACTGACAAAAGCACAAAGAAAATATTTTCAGTAGTTTTACTGACCAACCAGCACCAAAGGCTCAATCTTTGTAAGCAAGGATGGGCGTGGCTCACTGCTTTGTGCCAAATTCGTGAGAGAGCTGTTCGTCAATTCAAAAAGAATCTTTCTCAGCGCAATATTTTAGGTCTTTCAAGATCTACAGTACATAATATTGTGAAAAGATTCTGGGAATTCTGAGACATCTTAGTGCATAAAGGGCGGGGTCGGAAACCACTGTTGAGTATACATGACCTTTGAACCCTCAGGCAGCACTGCCTGAGAAACCGTCATGCTAATGTGACAAATATAACCACATGGGCTCGGGAGTACCTCGGAAAACCGTTGTCACTCAACACAGTATTGCTGCTGCATCCAGAAATGCAACCTGAACCTGGATTACACAAGGAGGAAGCCATTCATCAATTTGATGCAGAAACAACACCGATTTCTCTGGGCCTGAACTCATCTCAGATGGACCGAAAGACAGTGGAAACGTGTGTTGTGGTCAGATGAGTCACATTTCAGCTTGCTTTCAGGATAACCAGATGTTGAGTTCTCAGTGACAAAGATGAACACAACCATCCAGTTTGTTATCAGAGAAAGGTGTAAAAGCAGCATCTGTGATGGCATGGGGGAGGTGCATGTGTGTGAAGGTACCACTGATATATTGGGATTTTAGAGAGACATATTCATCATAGCGACGTCTCTTCCTGGGAAGTCCATGCTTATTTGAGCAGGACAACGTTAGGCTTCATTCAGCACGGGCTACAACAGCGTGGCTTCGGAGACACAGAGTGCATGTGCTTGACTGGCCTGCTGCTGCCAGTCCAGATCTGTCTCTTATTGAGAATGTATGGAGCATCATGAAGAGGAGAATCAGACAACGGTGACCACGGACTGTTGAGCAGCTGACGTCTTGTATCTAGCAAGAATGGACAAAAATTCCAATTACAAAACTACAACAATTCGTATCCTCAGATCCCATACGATTAAAAAAAGTGTTATTAAAGGCACGGTGATGTAATACGATGGTAAGAAGGCCTCTGTTCCAACTTTTTTTTGGGTGTGTTGCAGGCATCAAATTCTAACTTTGTTTATATTTACAAAATATAATTAAGTTGGTCAGTAAAAGTACGGTATTGAAAATCTTTGCTGTGTGCTTTTGTCAGTTAAATAAAGGTTAATGTGAATTAACAAATCACAGATTTTTGTTTTTATTGCATTTTGGAAAATATCCCAACTCTTCTGGACATGGGGTTTGTACATCATGTCTTCATTGTTGTCCAGCATTAATGCAAAATGTCTCGTATTATTTTCTGAATCAGGAAGTTAGAGTAAGATTTTGCTGACAGATTAATTCAGTGATATTTCCATGATGTGAGGCTGGAGAGTTCTAATGCTCTAATGCAGTGAATTTATCAGGATTAAAGAGTAATAATAATAATCTGGAGAGCAGTAGAAGCTGAAACGTCCCGACACCGAGACGCAGGACAGCAGATGAGCTGCAGATGGATTTTATTGTCGAAATGGAGATCAGGCTTGCAGGAGCCTGCAGATCAGGAGCAGGAGGATTTGCTTTGTAAATCCTTCGTTATTTAAAGAAGAGTTTTTAATTACGTCTCAGCAGAAGAAGCCGCTTGTTTTGGCTCTCATGTCTGAAAGTGGGATGAAACCTGGATTGAAAGGTGGATTTTTGTTCCTCTTTCACGCTGAAAAAGTACAAAACGACAAAACCAGAAGCAAATAAACAGAAACACTCCTCCTTCTCTGTGTTGTAGAAGTGTGTTTGGCTGTTTCCTGCCCTGAGGTCAGCATAAATCACACTTTCAGGTCAAACTTTTTTTTAAGTGCAGATCTGCTGTCTGTTTCAGAGCAACTCAGCTTTGAACTTTCAGGCTTCGGTTCACCAGGTGACAGGATGAGTCCCGCCTTCCTGCTCGAATCGGCCAATCCTGCATGAACAGGCGAGTTTTGACAGGCTGAGAAAAGAAAACCATCCAGAGACTCTGTCACTCTCTAACATTCTCTCTCTCTCTGTGCTCTGTTTCTTTCTGTCTTTTTTTCAGTGCCCTTAATTGATCCTTAAACATTGGCACGTAATGATATATCGTGCAACGATAAATCACAATATAAATTATGATTCAAATCAATTAAATTAAAAATGAATTGTGATTATTATCAGGTTGCATCATCTCTTAGTTTTTCCTCGCTGTAATTGTGTTGTTTAGATAGAAGAGGGCGGTCTATATAGCGTACACTAGTGGGAATGCACATGACTTCACTGGAAGTGGAAGTAACACAGCTCTAATGCTGCAAAAACACAAAAAATAAACAGATCTAAAATGTCAAAGAGCTGTTGTGTGATTGTGTACAAATAGATTTAACATGAAATCAGTGCTCTCGCTCTCTTTTTACAGACTGCTGAAAGATAAAGAAAAGAGAAGCAAATGGATGTGGGACAAATGTTCGTAAAAGTTTATTAAGAAAAAGACTGTGTACTTATTGACGGAGTGGGAGGGACAGGAAGATATTTGGCTCGAGCTCCGTACAAATGACCAGGAGCCAAAGATTTTCCTGTCCGGCCCGACCTAACTCAGTCAATAAGTACACAGTCTTTTTCTTTTTCTCATTTTTTCAAAGTAACAATTCCGAGCAAAACGAAAACGGTGGAAGGAAGCCGGGGAAATGAGTCCGGGGCTGCAGACGGCTTTTTGCGGACCGGATTCAAAAATCCGTATCTGCCCAGTCACATGACTTTTCCCAATGGTTTTATTAGGAGCTCACACGCAGGTCCGTACGGGTCATAGGATATTTGTTACAAGCTTTTTTGGATCAAAAGTTTATTTGTTTAACAAAAGGAATATTTAAGTTGATTAAGAAAATAAATGTTGCTTTTTTTGTTGCAATCTTTTTTTTCAAACATATCATGGGAAAATCGATTCGTGAACCCAATAACATAACATGAATCGAATCGACTCATGAATCGGGCGAATCCCTACATGCCAAATGAAAAGATAAAATGTTCACTTTTCCTCGTAGCCAACAAGTAAAGGAAGCTTATAAGCTCTGGTTTAGCATTGCACAAAATGCATGACTAACTCTCTGTTCACACCAGCAAGCAATCGTTCATTACTTTCTCCAACCAGACCTTTATATCTCTTTAACGAGTGTGGAAGGAGTCTCCAGTGTCAGTGTTGTAACTTTCTGACATCTTCACAGATGTCAGTTTAGGAGTTTACACTAAATACTGTATGTCACAGAAACACGACAAGCTGCATCTTTTTGTCTTGTCACCTTTAAGAAAGAAGAGTGAGAAGAGATCGCTGATAAATGTAACAATAAGCTGATAAAAATACATGTTTATGAGTAAATAAATAAAAAAATTCTAATTGCTGTGGTATAAGAGGAATAAAACACTTGTGAACATGAAGCTGTAGGAAAATAATCAACTTTGCCATGGTGGACATGACTCCACTTCTCTCTCTCTCTCTCTCACACACACACACACACACACACACACACCTCCTTAGTGTTGATTATTTTCCCATAACTGTATGACATGAAGTGTGTGTATGTTTACTCAAATACACAGGGACGGTAAATGTAAAGTTGTGGATATTCTGGAGCGCATTTTTTTACGGACGTCCCTTGACCCGTCTCTCATCTCCTGGTTGTGTGTGTGTTTGTGTGTTTGAATGTATGAGGTGTGGACAATAAGTATGTGTGTGTGTTGTCTCTGCAGCACTTCAGCTGTGTTTATTCAGCGTGGGATCGGCTGCTTCAGGCCGACGTGTTAACGTGTGGGATTCCACTTAAGGCCAGTTATGTGATGATGCCCAGCATGTGTGTGTGTGTATATATGTGTGTGTGTGTGTGTGTGAGAGAGAGAGAGAGAAGTAGCTAATCGACACAGACAGACATCTGGGCTGTTTCAGCTTTAAGAGCTTGCAGGATAACACCACATGTCGACCGCATCGATGAGAAGATTCCACACTACTGGCTCGCTCTCATGATGTTCTGATGGCTCGGACCGAGTTTACGAGCCGAGACGCAGCGTTAATGTTTCTCAACATGGCATAACCCGTAAAAGTTCAGTTAGCGGTCGATGCTAAATGTAATTACAGAGTGGTTTTAGTCAAATGCAGACTTTTCTTCTGAACATAACACCACGTCTGAGGGAAATGTTGATATTCTTGACTTGCCATATGTAGAAACGTTCCAGTTTGCCAACATAAACTTCGCTTCAGATGATTTTACAGAAACTGATTATTAATTGCCCCTGAAACATAACCGCACTCTTACTGGGCTTAGCTAGTATCAGCCAACTAACCAACTACCCCAGCTTTTTCTCGAGATTAGAGTCATGATTATCAGTAATGGAGATGAAATAATGATTGGTATAACTCTGGTGATGAGGATGAAAATCTTATTAGCCAAGAGCTCTGAAGATCACAGTTGACCAATCAGTGGCATTCACTCCATTAAGTTCCTCCAGGAACTAAAATTGGCCCTGCTTCCTTTAGTGGAAATGTGCCTAAGGTTCCTGAGTTCCTGTAAAGGTTCCTCTACCTGATAGACTGTAACCATTACTGGTCCTAGCTAGTATTAGATAACTAAATAACCTAGCTCGCTTGCTAGATTTGGTTCATCATCATCATCAGTAATGCAGATTCCTGTTCTCCTAAATTCCTCTACTTGATAAGCTCACACCATTTCTCCTAAATGTCACAGCAGGGAAGGAAATGCTATGTTTTTCTCCAGAACATCACTGCTTCTCAAGTTCTTCTGTAACCTACAGAGAAACTGAGCGACGTATATTTGTGAAAATACTGTATGTGCACAGAGTGAATTCTCATTCTAAAATCTTATTTTATTTCCCTATGTGCCGCTAATATTATAATAATATTATAAAGGTGGTATATGACCTTTATACAAATGATGTGAAGATGCAGTGACTGTGAAAATGAGATAAATCAGTTGGGAACGTCAACATTTTCCTCAGATATGCTGGTAATTTCTTAGTTAAATGACTAATAAAAGGAATGAAAGCTATAACAGTGCAAAAGTAATCACACTTAGCCTAGCCACCTTTATACTGGAAAAAAACAAAACAACTTTCACTTATGACACGTGGAAAAAAAAAAAAAAAAAGTCCAGAAACTTCTGAGCTTGAATCTCACAAGTATAATGGAGGTGTGAACTCAGGGACACATGGATGGTTGATAAGATTTTCTTATATTCAGAAAATAGAAAGAATATGCATAGCATTGACCGCTAACCTTCATATTGGGGAAAACAATGTTGGGAACTTTTTTAAAACCTGTTTTTGGAAACCTTTTTTAAAAAAAGAAATTGACTTCTGAACTTGAATATCACAAGAGTGACCCTATATTCATGTTAGCAAGCAACAAAGCAACAGGAAGCTGAACATTTCCTACATATGTGTGCAACATGAAGCCACGATTTAAAGATTTCCACAGTTTTGTTTCGAATTAATCCTCGGCTCAAACCTATGGCATGTGTGGGGTGTTGTTTCTTCAGTTCCCTTCTTACAAATTGAGTTCCTGTCTGCAGTCAGACACGAAAAATGTAAGAAAAACCTCTAACTGTGGTTTAATTTTATCGTGTCATATATGACCACTCATTAAACATGCACAAGTACATCTCAAACAATTAGAATATCGTGAAAGGGTTCAATATTTTCCATCAGTTATTTAAGAAAGAGAAAATTTGCTATATTCTAGACTCATTACACATAAACTAAAATGTTTCAAGCATTTTTCTCTCTTAATTTTGATAATTATGGCCTACAGCACAAAAAATCTCAAAATATTAGAATATTTCATTTTGAGTTTGAGTAAAACAGTATAAATACCTTGTATTTCTTGGTCTAGTTCAGTACACGCAACCACAATCATGGGGAAGACTGCTGACTCAACAGTTGTCCAGAAGATGACCATTGACACCCTCCACAAGGAGGGTAAGCCACAGAAGGTCATTACTGAAAAAGCTGGCTGGAAAAGGTGCACAAGCAACAGGGATGACCGCAGTCTTGAGAGGATCATCAAGAAAAGTCGATTCAAGAACTTGGGAGAGCTTCACAAGGAGTGGACTGAAGCTGGTGTTGGTGCATCAAGAGCCTCCACGCACAGACGTCTTCGGGAAAGGGGCTACAACTGTCGCATTCCTGATATCAAGCCCCTCCTTAACCAGAGACAACGTCAGAAGCGTCTTCCCTGAGCTTAGGAGAGAAAGAACTGGACTGTTGCTCAGTGGTCCAAAGTGCTCTTTTCAGTAAATTTTGCATTTCATTTGGGTCCTAGAGTCTGGAGGAAGAGTGGAGAGACACAGAATCCAAGGTGTTTGAAGTCCAGCGTGAAGTTTCCACAGTGTGTGATGATTTGGGGTGCCATGTCATCTCCTGGTGTTGGTTCACTGTGTTTTATCAAGTCCAAAGTCAATGCAGCTTCTACCAGGAGATTTTAGAGCACTTCATGCTTCCATGTGCTGACAAGCTTTATGGAGATGCTGATTTCCTTTTCCAGCAGGATTTAGCACCTGCCCACAGTGCCAAAACTATGACCAAATGATTTGCTGACCCTGATATTACTGTGCTTGACTGGCCAGCCAACTCTCCTGAGCTGAACCCCAGAGAGAATCTATGGGCTATTGTCAAGAGGACGATGAAAAACACCCGACCCAAAAATACAGACGAACTGAAGGCCGCTATCAAAGCAACCTGGGCTTCAATAACACCTCAGCAGTGCCACAGGCTGATTGCCTCCATGCCACACCCCATTGATGCAGTAATTCATAGTAAAGGAGCCCCAACCAAGTACTGGGTGTATAAATGAACATACTTTTCAGAAGTTGGACATTTCTGTATTGTAGATCCTTTTTTGATTGATCTTAGGAAATATTCTAATAATTTGAGATACTGGATTTCTGATTTTCATGAGCTATAAGCTATAATCATCAAAATTCAAACAAAAAAAGGATTGAAATATTTCACTATGTTATGAATACAGAATATATGAAAATTAACCTTTTTTTAATTAAATTATGAAAAACAACTTTTTCACAAGATTCTATTTTTTTTAGATGCACTAGTACATTCATTCATTCATCTTCAACAACCTCTTTATCCTGTTTTGGGTTGCAGTCGATCTGGAAATACTGGAGGCAATGCAAGAATAGAAACAAGATGTTTTAGTGCAGGGTAATTTTAAGGAACTGATCCACCCACAGGTTTTTGGGAGGAAATCAAATTGCCTAAACCAAAACAGGGGAGAACATGTGAAGCATGTAACAACATGTAACAAATGCAGATTGTATTATAATTTTAAACTATAATTTGAGCACACATGCCACTAACCATCTGTTTTATCTTTTACAGGCTTTCTTAGAAATTACATGTCAAATACTGCATTTTTTGCTGAATGGTTAAATATGAAGTTGAATTTGTGGTGTTTATGAGACCATACTTTTTGGTTAAAACAAAAGGGGAGGTGGGAATAGAAACTGGCAAAAGACAGACGAGAGAGAGAGAGAGAGAGAGAGAGAGAGAGAAAGAAAAAGGAAGGAAGGAAGGAAATGGCTGTTTAAAAACTTTTTGGAGTTTCTCACTGTGGGTGGGCCCAGAGAACAGAGGCAGACAAGGCAACCTCATGCTCCCCATTTCAAATTCATAACAACAATGCAAAGACAACATGCAAGAACACAGCAAAGGGGAAGCAAGGTTTCATGGTGTCTCTGATGTGTCAGATAATACTGGTCTATCTGTCTAGTTATCCCTACAGCAGGGGTCTCTGAGTAAACTCCTCTATTGCTGTTCCAGAGACATACCAGGACTCTTTCCAGGGATGTCCTCTTTACATTTGGACACCGATTTCAATGTTACGTTCACTGCGCTGGACCAAGATGAAGTTGAATCCAGTCACTCTCCTGAACCTTCAACCCAGGCCAGGAGGCAGTCATGTGGGCATATGAAGCTTTCTCACAGCCTGTCCAAGTCAGACTCTCCAAGTCAGATAGCCTGTGAAGAGGATGTAGCTCTGGCTGAAAGGACCAAATCACTGGCCAAGTGCAGGATGAAGAGGACAGAATTGGATCAGCTGTCCTCACTCATCACTGATTGGGAAGAGGTAAGGCCATTGCGGTGGAGGGGTAATAAAACAAAGAGTTAACATGAGAGAGTGAGAGAAGTAGGTGTGAAAAGAGCTTGACACAGAAGAATGGAGGTCTAGAGGAGGGGTGGAAAGCAAAGCAGTGCAAGTGCCAGGCAGAGTCCATTGTTCCTTCATGATCCTCCACACAGACTGTGGTGTACCAGGCTAATTGGGTCTAAACTGTCATTCCACATTTTCTCAGGTATCTTCCAAAGGGTCAACCCACGCTCAGCACATTCTCTTTACCTAACTTCCTCTTCATTTTCCTTGCTTCCTGGATGGGTTTGAGTCATGAACAGAGCCAATGCTACAATGTGTTTTATCAACAATTCCCCCATCACTGTGAATGATAATGAAATGTGGACCTGTAGATAGATAGATAGATAGATAAGAGAATATTATACAGTTGATGTAATACTTACACAATATTGTTTATGTAAATGAACATAAATATTCTAATGCCATGCCTTCAGGCACTACTACCAATCAAATGATCTGCATGCATAAGAAAAGTATCATATGAAGGTGATACTCAGAGTTTGCAAATCAAAAGAGGCTCTCAGGTCACTTCTTAAATAAATAATTGAAACTGAGTTACTATGTCATTATGACCAGAATGACAAAACAATGCTCAGTGAAAGCTTCATGTTTTGTCCAGGGGTGGAGTGTCCGGTTCTCAAGGACATCCTGTTTGCATTAGACCTCTAGGGCAGTTTCCCCTACAGGTTTAAATAAATATGTGCCTGGGAGGGTGCTGGAAAGAAATGGATTTGCTTTTTAATGTACAATACTAAAAGTTTGGACACACCTACTCATTCATAAGTTTTACTGTATCTTGACTATTTTCTATATTGTCGAACAATACTGAAGACATCAAAACCTTGAAATAACATGGAACACATATGGAATTATGTGGTAAACAAAAAAGTGTTAAAAACAATATGTTTCATATTTTACATTCTTCAAAGTAGCTAGCATTTACCATCATGATGCTTTGTACACTATTGGCATTATCTTAACCAGCTTCATGAGGTAGTCACCTGGAATGCTTTTCAATTAACAG
>JAOBAM010000020.1:36068663-36080048 GCA_025212355.1 Notarius kessleri
CAGCCACAGTCCCACCAAAAGGTGCACAAAAACAAGTCCCACACCGCCTGCACAACTGCCACAATGCTGCCAGGCAACACCACCCGGAATGCCGCTCCATGGATCCGCAAAGCAAGCACAGAAGCACCGCCACACAGAGCGCTGGTGTCCCACACCACTTGCACAGGCGCCATGATGCCATTGAGCAACATTGCTCAGAACACCGAAAATGTAAATAAAAAAAGAATATTATCATTTGTATATCATGAAAACCATATATTTAATTAAATATAGTACAAAGACAACAATAAAATTTTGAAACTGAGAAATTTTATTGTTTTTAAAAAAAATATATGCTCATTTTGAATTTAGTGCCAGTAACATGTTTCATAAAAGTTGGGACAGGAGCAACAAAAGACTGGAAAAGTTTAATGTTTAAAAAAAATTTTGGTTAATTGGCAACAGGTCAGTAACATGATTGGGTATAAAAAGAGCATCCCAGAGAGGCGGAGTCTCTTAGAAGTAAAAATTGGGAGGGGTTCACCTCTCTGTGAAAGACTGCGTGTGCAAACAGTGCAACAATTTAAGAATAATGTTCCTGAATGTAAAACTGCAAAGTATTTGGGCATCACATCTTACTTATGGTCACTGTCATATTATGACGATGGGGGACCCTTGGACTCCCTCAGTCGATAAAGTATCTGACAGAGTCCGGACATTCCAAGAAGCCATCTTGAGTTGTTTTGGTTGTTTGCGAGCAAATCTGGGAGGATCAGGACTGCGGGGTCCACAAGGCTTTACCCGAGGCCCATCATGAGTGCTGTTATGCTGCCCAGATATACAATACTGGTGTTGTTTGTGCTTGATCAATAGAAGGTCTTTAGTGGGTAATAAGTTCCACAGCAAAGAGTTGCTGGCCCTGTGTCATGGGCAAGCAGGCTGCCGTCTTCTTTGCTTACATTCCTCTAACTGTATTGCTCTGGAGTGGAAACATGTAACGCACATCACCATGGTGAAACAGGAGAGGCAAACTGAACAAGGGTCAGTTGGACACCCAAGCAGGGACTCTCCCTGATTTTTTTTTTATCGGGGTTTACTCCCCTAGATCCGCCGCGTTCTGCATAATGGAACCGGAGCGACGCGCGGACGGCATGCGATAGGCTAGATGGAGTGGCCGCTTGCTAGAATGCCGTATGTTGTGCGTCACATGCCGCTGGATATGGGGAGGCCAAACTAGGATGCCAAGATGTTACAGGCCAACCAGTCGGGTACTACTCCACCAGTGATCCTTGCCCCTTCACATCATCTATGGTACATAATATCATTAAAAGGTTCAGAAAATCTGGAGAAATCATTTTCTGCACATATTAAAACTGCATGGCTCTGTAGTAAAAGAGTCCGGGTGCTAAACTGGCCTGCCTGCAGTCCAGACCTGTCTCTCATTTAAAACATTTGGTGCATTATGAAGCGTAAAATATGACAAAGGAGACCCCGAACTGTTGAGCAACTGAAATTGTATTTCAGGCAACAATGGGACAACATTTCTCTTTCAAAACTACAGTAATTGGTCTCCTCAGTTCCCAAATGTTTACAGTGTGTTGTTAAAAGTAGAGGTGATGCAACACGGTGGTAAACATGCCCCTTTCCAAACTTTTTTTGGAACGTGTTGCTGACATCACATTCAAAATGAGCATATATTTTTCACAAAACAAGAACATTTCTCAGTTTCAACATTTGATATGTTGTCTTTGCACTATTTTCAATGAAATGTAGGGTTTCCATGATTTGCAAATTGTTGTATTCTGTTTTTATTTACAGTTTACATAGCGTCCCAACTTTTTTGGAATTGGTGTTGTAAATCAACAACTAGATTTCTGTGAGACTGCTTTGTGACAATGTCCATTGTTAAAAGTCCTTTTTCAGTGAGGAATCTCTGTATCTACTGTGTCTATAAAGCATACAAGCAAGTGTACAGGAAATTATTTCAACAAAAAACTGTTTAGTTGAGATGGACATTTTTGAACACTTTATAAATTCTTCAAAGATATCAATCAATGACACTTTAAATCTGTATAATTTATCATTCTTAGAACTACTGTAATACCGTCACTGTTATAGAGTAATGAAAGGAGTTTTGAATTTAGTTTTGGATACAGTAAGCTGCAGTAATGGGATGGTTAGTCATGATATGAGATGGAATCGTTGTCATCTAATATGCATCCATAGCTTGACAACAAAACTATTCGGGTTTGAACAATGCGTTATATCAGAAAGTCTCATTGGTGCCAATTTTATTTTGCCAAACCACCTACTGGCATGTGATTGTGAAGTACAAGGAAACCACAGAAACCAAAGGAACAAACATTCTTTGAACCTTGGTGCCAGCTTGTGAACCAGCCCACATTTCCACCAGTTCTGAGTGGAACCACTGTAATCAAGGATGTTTTCATGAATAAAAGACATTGCACAATGCACAACAGAAGTAAACACTACTAGCAAGATGGTGGAGCACATTGATTACCTGCAAGCTTTTTTTT
This sequence comes from Notarius kessleri, assembly GCA_025212355.1. Taxonomy (NCBI): domain Eukaryota; kingdom Metazoa; phylum Chordata; class Actinopteri; order Siluriformes; family Ariidae; genus Notarius; species Notarius kessleri. The sequence goes on from JAOBAM010000020.1 coordinate 36,071,180, forward strand.
CTGTTAATGCAGATATTTGTTTTCATTCCAACTTTTCTAAAGATGTATCCTTTTCCATTACGTTCTCTATTACTGTGCTATGTTATCTTTTGGTTCTGAAATGTATCTTTTAGTTCCAGTTGGGAACCAACTTTTCGTGTCCTGAACCATGGTTTTGGTCAGAATGCTCTGGGGTGGGTTTCCCTAAAGCCTCTTAATGCTAAAAGCATCTTAACTAGGAGAGAGAGTGTTCATTGTGATGCTCGCACTCCCATTTAACGATGATCTTTGTGCTACGATGCTTTTGGGAAACCCACCCCTGAACGGTTCAAAATTTGGTGTGCGAACTAGAATGAAACCGTTCCCGAGGTAAAAGAGAATATGCACAGGAACTTCTGAGCTCAGGATAGATGCAACCTTTTCATTCAGGAAAAACAAAGGCCTTAGAGTTCTGTCATCTTTTGTTTATTTTCTGCTTCCATTGTCGACAGTGCTTAGCCTCAGTTTTTCATCTCATTCTGGATGTTATTCTTACAGCCACTGGCGGTGTAGCTTGGTGTCATCTCTATCCAAAGCATCTTTAGTGTACATCCAACTCCAAAAACTCCAAAATATGTAATTGTTCTTCAACGCAAATAATCTGAAATAGATGCCAAAAAATCAAACCTTATGTTGAAGTCTGTCTTGGTATTTTTGAGTACACTCATAATACACTCAATGTTTATGGATGGAGTTCAAAACTTTGGTCAGTTTTCCATTATTCATGACTCTTAAGTAAAAGGTTTTCCGTTCTTTCCTCTGTAGAGAGCAATGTGTTCGAATCCTTCTCTGGACTGACTGCACATACTCTACAGATGTGGTGGTTAGAAATGAAATTTTATGCATTGGAGTATACATTTAAAACTTATTCCACGAAATCGAGCTGTACATGAGCTGATAGCTGACAAGGTGCGTAGCTCCAAGTTGGCTATAAGCCATGTACGACAATATTGAGTGGAATAACTGTATTATTCTATTCACATTCACTGGATTTTGAGAAACGGGGCATTTTTCTTTTTTGCAAATTTGATAAATAAAAACTTTATACAAAATGTCAGACAAAATAATTTCCGCTTAGAATGTAAACAAACCGGTGAAAAGACCGGAGCAATTTGTGAAAAATGCTATAATAATAATCTTAAGAAAATTCTTATGATACACAACTGAAGAAATTTTCACTTACTTATGACATTTCGATGTCTTTCTTAGCTGACATCTTGATCACATCTAACGCTTGGCGTCTCTGGCCACCGCCAGATGGTGCACGTGACCTAGAAATCAGCTGATTCCACGTATGGCTGAGTTGGTATGTCCCTACATCCCAATTCATGCAGTAGTCTGCCTTCCGGATCCATAGGGCCTCTTTTATCCATCTGGTCTGCCTGTGTGCCTCTCTATCGATCACCTTGACCCCCTCCCAGTCAATCACATGGTTTTCCCTAACAGCATGATCTGTGACGGCTAACTTATATGTGATGGTTCCAGCCCAATTCCTCGTCTGTGTCGCCTGAGTGAAAGTAAAGTGCTGCATGAATCGGGATGTAGGGACATACCAACTCAGCCATATGTGGGATCAGCTGATTTCTAGGTCATGCGCACCATCTGTCGGTGGCCAGAGACACCAATGCGTTAGATGCGGTCAAGATGTCAGCTAAGAAACATCATAAGTAAGTGAAAATTTCTTCAGCTGTGTATAATAAGAATTTTCTTAAGATTAGTCATCAACCAAATGGATGAAACTTTTCGAAATGGATGTACACTCCTCCTTTACCTTACAGGCATTTATGAGACGCTCTTATCCAGAGCGAACACTCCCCATCCACGTTGTTATTATTAACACCTAGACGTTCATGCAGTCATCTGATCGTGAAATCATGTGGCAGCAACACAAAGCAAAAAATCATAGTGCAGATGTTGGTACCAGAAGGGCTGGTTTATTTAATTATTTCTTAAACTAGTGTTCCAGCTGGCTTTTCAAGAAGGCAGGGTGCCAATAATTATTGCAGGATTTTGCCAACAATTTTGCACACGTCAAAGTCTATCGTGCAAAATTAACCGTACTGAGCAACTATGTAAGGTAGATTACTTTTGTAAAATGAAGTAAGAAATGTTTTAGTTAACCAGTTTAATAGTGTTTCATAATACTACAGACTTTGGGCAGAGCGTAAGATCTGGAGGGCAGGGTGTGGCACTGTGATAAATGAAACTGGCTGGAACACTGTAAACTGCTAATCTCCTGGGGTTTTCACACGCAACGCTTTCTAGAGTTGACACACAATGGTGTGAGAAACAAAAAATATTGCGTGAGAGACAGTTTTGGGTCATGGTGGGGATTTTTTTCGCTACTTTTGTGTTCACTCACAATACTTTTGCGTTAAACCTAACCACAACCGTAACCCTTATTGCAAGGGAACACAAAAGTAGCTTCATTCAATCATTCAAGTAATCAAGCACTCAGTCAGTAAATAAATAAATCCATCCATCCATCTACCATGACCCTTAGAGGGAAGCCATGGCCTAACGGTTAGAGAAGCAGCTTTGGGGTTTGATTCCCTGAACCAGCAGGACTGGCTGAAGTACCCTTGAGCAAGGCACCTAACCCCCAACTGCTCCACCAAGAATGGTGGTGTACCTTGTGTCTGATTAGCCAAAGAAAAACTGATGATGCAGTTATCAGTTTGGGCGATGCCCAACCAACAACAACAAAAATGACCCTTTGGGCCTCTGTAACCTCTTGAGACTATTGTGTGTGAAAATCCCAGCTACTTGTATATGTTGCCATCAGGAGGATCCCCCAAGAATGGGAAAGGGATTTTGGGTCATAGGTGTTGTTCATGCTGCTAAAAGTTGAGATGAAGACAAAATGTATGGCATATTTTGAGATACATTACACAGTTACTAAATAAAAACAGTTTGTTTCACTCTAGAGGATTTTAACGTTGCTGTTTTATCTCTGTCCAGGTTGTGGAGCAGTGCTGGTAGTGTGCGCGGTATCCGTGGCCTCCCTCAGTGGTCTCATGCTGGGCTATGAGATGGGTCTGATCTCTGGAGCACTGCTTCAGCTCAGGGAGGTGCTGGCACTCTCATGCCCACAGCAGGAACAAGCCGTGGGTGCCCTGCTGCTCGGAGCGTTCCTGCTGTCAGTGGCAGGTGGCACCATTGTGGACCGTTATGGACGTCGTTTCTCCATCATCCTCACAGCAGTGCTGTGCACATGTGGTACATTGCTGAGTGTCTGCGCTCCCTCGTTCTGGACGCTGGTGGTGGGCCGTGTGTTGGTGGGAATGGCTGTGGCACTCTCGGGCACGGCGTCATGTCTGTACATAGCAGAGGTGGCACCTGCTGCCTGGCGTGGAAGGTGTGTATGTGTGTACGAGCTGATGGTGGTCTTGGGTGTCCTGCTGGGATTTGGGCTGAGTTGGGCATTTGCAGGAATAGTGGATGGTTGGAGGTTCACTTTGAGTGGAGTTCTGGTGCCTGCATGCTTGCAGACGATCATCATGCCTGTGTTGCCACAAAGCCCGCGCTTTCTCTTGACCAGGCGCAAACAGAAGGAGGCACGGAAAACTCTGGCCCGTTTACGAGGAACCGTCCCAGACGCGGTGGAGGAAGAGCTGAAGGTTATCATGGCAGCTCTGTGTGCTGAGCATCAGCAGGGCTTTTTGGATCTGTTTCGCTCTCATGCCAACATGGGGAGGAGGATGTTTGTGGGAATGGCGCTGGTGTTTCTCCAGCAGGCTACAGGACAGCCCAACCTTCTGGCCTACGCCTCCACAGTGCTACGCGGAGTGGGATTCCACAGTAACGAGGCTGCTACACTTGCTTCCACTGGCCTCGGTGTGGTTAAACTGATTGGTACAGTCCCAGCAATCTTGCTGGTGGACCGGGTCGGGCCCAAAGCTTTCCTTTGCGTAGGTGCTGTTGTCATGACACTGTCTACAGCAGCTTTGGGTGGCGTAACACTACACAGCCAAACACAAGTGGCCAGCCTGTGCCAGAGCCCAGGCCAGCTAAATCAAACTCTAATATGGAGGGGGCATGATGCCAGCATTAGGACACACACACATCATGCTAATGTTTTGTCAGAACAGAATAACACTCATCTTCAAACAAACCCTTTTAAACACACTCAGGTTCCCTGGATTTTAAACTCCACAGAGGAACACAGAACAGCAGTAATGAACCCAGAGACACCAGCACGGGATTCTTGGAAAGACAGATCGGAGATTTCATTAGAATCCGTGTCGGGGAGTGAGGTGTCTCCTTTCCTGAAATGGATCTCTCTGGTCAGTCTGCTTATCTATGTGGCAGCTTTCTCCTTCAGCTTGGGACCAAGTAAGTCCAGTAACACTTTTATACAACAGAAACATTACTACAGTGTACATTTTCTATTTACAGCAAATCTTATCAGACAAAGTTCAGAACACCGTGTGACTTACTTTCATCTCTACGTCACTGTGTAACTGATTCAGTCACTCTGGTTACATGCACAAAATATTCCGTCTTGTTTTTTTTCCCCCTTATTCCAAAAAAAGACATTATTATACTGTAAATACAGGACATTTTTTTCGATGGAATAAAAACATATATTCTGTTCCCTTTTAGCAAGTTTCATTCATTTGGTTCGATAACATGCAATATCGTTGGCATATTGCTTATCCTTAAGTGTATTACGTCACTCTACCCAATGGAGAATGAGCGTTGAATATGGTTTACGATGTTGCATGGTTGTCAAGACAACATGACGTCACACATCGGAGACGTAAAACTTCCACGCTAGCGAGCAACTGGAACAATCTGTAAACAAGCATGGCCGCCAGGTTTGCTTCTTTAAATACGGAAGATTTTGAGAGAATTTTGAAAGAGAAAGACGCGGTGAACATCCGAAAGGAATGCATATGTATTATAATAATGGCTGGGTTTTTTTCATGGTCTATTAGATACATTTGTCTTCGACTTATTCAGTATCATGCTAGCTGAATGGAATATATCTGATATACCACTCAACTCCAGCTAATATTATTTAAATATTAACGTCGACTTCATGTCAGTTATTATTCACCGATATTCACTTCATCTTCGGCGAATAATTGTGAAATAACAGCACATGTTCCAGAGTGTTTTATTCTTCTTGCACCACAGCAATTCACCAACAATTACAACTAATTTATTAAAAAAAACTATCATAATTTTTATTTGTTTATAGTTACATTTAACAAGTTTGTTCCTGTTGAACGAGCTGTGACTACAGAAACGATATCATACTAAAATGAGCTCATTAATATAAACCTGCTTTTATAGCAGATTCATTAATCAACACCTTCTGACTAATCACAATCCAGAATTAATCAGCACTGTGATATTAGCTGAAATATTGCGTGACGTGTCATTGTATTTTTTATGATATTATCAGGATCTCGTAATTTTATTGGTCCACCATTTTACCACAGCGTGTAAACTCCAGTCCGTCTGAAGAGCTCCAGTGTCAGTAAAGCGGCCGTTAATATCCGACATGCTCCTGTAACATCTTGTAGTCACATTTTGCTCATAAACATACATCTGGCACTTTTTTCTTTAGTTGCACCACATCTGTACTGTACACACATCCTTCTCATTACACCAAAGTCAGTACGAGTGTCGCCCTCCATATGAACAATCCTGATGGAAATGGAGCTCCAAAATTCCAGGGATCTCCCTGATCCATCTAGGTGGGAGTGATGGGACATCCCAAACATCGTATTCCCTTTTCATTTACAAACCCCAGCCATTTCAAAGCGACCTAACCCTTTTCTGTCCTTGAGCAGCTTTAAAGCCTTGTTTAAAGGAGTCCCCGATGACCCATGATGCGCCTCTCCCACGCCAAACGTCGCTGTGGTCAGACGCAGCGCTGGAATCCAGATGTGTTTAAAAGCTCGATAATAAGCAGCCTCTGGTTTCTCGCCGCTCTCTCCTCAGCCTTTTAACAGCATGTAAGCACTTACTAATTTAGAATATAATATCACGTTTGCGAGCCCTGAAAGTAGGCCGAGTTTATTTCATAAACGCTGTTCATTATGATTTTCTTTTCCCTTGTCGAAGACTAAGCAATAAATTGTTTCCCATACTTGTGCCAAAGACACGCATGGCCAAAACTGGTAATGTTGTGTAATCAGAGAGAGACCACATTAAAAAACAAAACCTGGTTTAGGTTTCCACAGTGTCTCCTGGAGTCAGACTGGGGACGAATCGCGTCTTTCATCCGGAGCACCGTGGGAGGAGAAATTACCGTGGGTTTTTGGTGAAATTAAAACCTGGTGTTAAATACGACAACTCCGTCATCTCCACCAGCTGTACACGTGTGTGTACCTGTGAAGGGGAAACTCGACTCAGACGTCTGCTACATCTGTGCGAAACCACATGAATAAAATGAATACATTTTACTCAGTGTTTGAAGGAATTATCGTTCTACTCGCACTCGTGTTTTTATTCCTGCTTACGAAGTTTGTACTCTTTGGAATTGTCTGAATTCTCATAAATGTGTTGACATAATGAACAGTCGTGTTTTCTAGCTTTTGTGTACCGTAAATTTTGAAGAAGATCAAGAAGAAGAAAAAAGCTACAGCTGAAGGTGTGCTTGAAGTCAATTTTTATAACGATGTCCAACTTTTTATTCTTTAACATACATGCTTTTAATGTAGATAAGCACAGTGTAACATGAGAACCTCAAACCATCCTCATAAATGTCCTCATCAAGTCTTTATTGAGGTTTGCTTTTTCGATAGGCAGAAAGCTGAAACTGAAAGAGACGAGAAACCATGTCTCAAGTAGAGAGAAAAACAAAGAAACAAACAAAAAAACCCCACAAGCAAATCACGGAATTTATTCGAAAAAAAAAAAAGTATGAGTTCTGGATTGTGATTGGTCAAACAAGAAACGGTTTCATCCTGACACTAAGACGCTAGGAGATGGCGATGTTCTGCACGGTTTTTGTGGAAAGACATCTGATTTGAGATCAAACCTTGAAGCTTATGTATGGTATGTTCTCCAGGTAGCTTGTGTGGATTTCTCAATTCTCTACTTTCACATACCCATAATGCTTTGTGTCTTGGGGGGTAACCAGGCACTATATTTGTTTACTAAGTCAGATAACCTCAGGCATTTTTTCGAATTCACATGGGGGAAAAATGACTTTTGCTGTGCACCAAATTGTTCAAATAACTGTAAAAGGAATCCTGATTTAAAGTTTTATAGAATACCGAAAGAGGCTCACGTAGTGAGACAGAATTCACCGTCACAATTTTACACCGACAAAACACGCGACTGTGTTCTGCACACTTCAGTGGTGGAGTAAAGTCTGATGATCTGAGTCATGAGGCCTACACCCCCTCTGTCTTTGTGTTTCATCATAAAAAGTGTGAAAACCGACAAACAAGGACAAGTCAAAGAACTGAAAAGGACGACTTTATTGAAGGGTCAACTCCCAAAACAAAACCCAGATGATACAGTGTCAGTAAGCTGACATGTCCTTCCCCTTTTAGTGTTTCTGTAGGGAGAGCGAATGTACTGTAGTATTTGACCCTGTAGTCCGAACAGCTTCCTCAAACAGCCCAAAGACTGTCGTAATCCGGTAGCGTATGAGCTCGAATCAGAGTGAAGGAAATCAAAATCAACTTCAACTTTTAAAATATATCTAACAGTTCTGCTGTGTTTACAGTACTGACTTGACTGAGTGAATTATGTGCTTGTGTTCCCGTGCGCAAAGCGTTTTGTATTTTTTTCTTCCGGCTTTCTTGTCGTAACCAGCACCCAGCAAAAACAACTTCACTTCTCTGATCAGTGTCGATCTTTCTCAGCTCTTCTGGCAATCTTTTAACTTCTGCATGTCAGTAATTGTTGGAACCCCTGTGTTGACAGATGAAGAAGGCTGCTGGCTCATTATCACCTGAAGTAGAGATGTTCAAAGCAAAGCGTTCGATACGATATTTACAGGTGCTTTTTTACCGACTGATTTCTCGAAGTCCACAGAAAAGGCCTTGCAGATCTCTTTAAGCTTTGGTTTCGTTAGTTTTGACACATCTTTGAAGGTTTTAGGGAGATTCAAATTCGAAAGAATACTGTCAGTGTGCGACACCATGTTGTTTTAGTTTGTTTATATTTTGGTTACCCCCTAAAGGCGCAAAGCATTATGGGTAACGTGAAAGTAGTCAATGAAACCATGGCGGCTAAAAATACGACACACCCACAAATCAGTGCTATTGTGAAAGTTTACATTCAGTAATTTTATTTTACACGAACAAGCATGAAATATAAGCGACGTTACTGCATGTTAGCTTAATTAAACAGTGTTTTCGATTCATGGTTCACACCGAATGGTCACCAGAGAGAAGAATTCATCCAACACATATTTTATACACACACACACACACACACACACACACACACACACACACACACACGGACCGTGGGAGACACACTGTATAATTTTCCCAATTTAAATAACAGAGTCAGCTTTGGCTTTTGATGATAAATACACTGAAACTCCCTATTATTAGTGAATTGAAATTACAGTGTACGTAGTTCTGCGTGTAACTTTTCTTCCCAACCAGTAAACCGTCCGCCCACGGTTCTGCTTCTGTGGAGGAAATACATCAGCCAGAACACAGAACGACAGACCAGAAGTGTGTGTCCTTGTTCCTTGGTTTCCTAAAAAGCAAATTTTTTCTATAATTTACAACAAAATACAGTCTTGTGAAAAAATAAGTGCATCCCATGGAAAATGTAGACGTTTCTCAACATCATTAAACAAGCAAACGTTTGACATTCAAAACAGCAAGGAAAATTCACTATTTCAAGCATTTCAACAACAAAAATC
>JAOBAM010000020.1:38208694-38222269 GCA_025212355.1 Notarius kessleri
TGTGTGCGTGTGTTCACTGCTTCAGATGGGTGAAATGCAGAGGATGAATTTCACTGTGCTTGAAGTGTGCATGTGACGAATAAACGTTTCTTTCTTTCTTTCTTTCTTCTTTTCTTTGATTTCAGAGTTTCAAATTCATCCTTCTCCAGTCCATCTGTCGCTGCTCTTGCACATAACTTTGCTGCTGGGTAAGTTCAACTGATTCTAGGAATTAAATTTAACAATAGCCTAATGCTGTTTGTGCTCGTGCGGCTAGTCTTTCATTAAATCCTTTTAATAAGTTATTTGTCCAACCACAGAAGTGTATCTACAAGGAAGTTGGGCTTTCCACAAACATCGGGTCTTTAATTTCCCTTCAGGGTTATAAAGAGTTGTGTAATAGGATTGCATGAAGATGGATTGCATGAAAGGTCACCAGAAGATCATCAGCTGCTCTGTGACATGACCTGCATGTGGTACCAAAGCACTGAAGGATCCATGAATCAGCCCAATAATCACAGGCTTAAAGCTAGACTGCCTTTCAGATTTTTCAAGTATAGGTCATAAAAAGAATTCTCCCTGATACCCAATTATTTTTGTTTTGTGGACTGAAAGCTACTGAATTCGAATCACAGATTTCCAATTTTATTTATTTTAATAGAACAATTAATGAATGTCGAGCCACGTGGTCCTAAATTCTCCACTATTTTTTTTCCTGCTTCACCATGACCCAATTCAAGATACTACGTCATGCATTACGTGGTGGGCTTTCCCTGTTCGCACAAGGCATTGTGAGATACAAATTTGAAATAGGAGAGAAAAATGAAGGGCGTGAGCGTGCAAATGAAACATGAAAGACCGACTACAGTAATGGAAAGCGAGAAGAAAAGACGCTATGTTATATACGAAGGAAAGGAAACGCAGGACCGAACTAATAAATATCGGCGGTCAGCGAGCACCTCAGTGTGTTCAGCTGTTCATTTAGTGACAGAATGATGGTACTGTCAGTGCACGGTCAAAGGTAAACCTGCGAATGCGCAACACACACACGGACTTCCTCTGTCTGCTTGACTGCACGAAGCGAGCGATTTCATGCACATTATTTGCTTTAATCCTCTCAAATTAAATAACTTCCCAGCCACAGAATGGCCTGATATTTTGTGAGATATTACAGAAATAAATATATATCTCTCACAATGACCACATTTCAGACGGAACTACTGTACATTTCATGAAATCGAAAGGCAGTGTCGCTTTAAACTGAAGCTAATATTGAAAATAATTGAAATTCAGCAACGTTAATGTCAAGAGATACAAAAAAAAAACATTCGATGTGATGCGACTTCTTTTCTGAACCACTGAGTACGATTGCATCCGATTGGTGTATTTCTCCCAATGTTTTATTTCTTTAAAAAGTACAAAGCTTGACAACGCATTCAAAAAAAAGACTTTAAAGTGGTACGCATTATCTTGTTTCAATAGATTTTATTTCCGAATGCATGTGGGGCACCCCAATCACGTGTTTACAAACCGCTCGCTCGACAGCCAGTTCGGAAAAGTAATGTGAGGTCATGCGCAGGTCAGAGGTCACGACCGGGGAGCCACAGCAAATATGGCGGATCGAACGAAGACTCATAAATTGAGACAAAAATAAACGATGATTTTAAGGAAGTGTCTGACATTGCGAGAGGCCAAACATGCCAGAAAAGAGAGGGACAGATAAAACACGGTAGACAAGCCGAGTAAATATTGCTGGCTCTCGAGCACTTGCTTGTGTGTCGGAGGCCGCCGATTCCGCCATGTTTTGTCGCTGATTATGATATGATGAGGATAAACTTCATCCTTTTCCGTACCCAAGCGTAAACGTTAGCGCGCTATGTTTTTCCAGCTCGTTCTCTTTCACAGGCATGAGGCAGCGAGCAATACAGCATGTGATAGTGGTACCTCTGGGTTCTTCTAGCTCCACAGGGTACGGTTCATCTTTTTAATCCATCGACTGATTCGTTTTCGAATCAAAATGTGCTTGTTTTGATACGTCGTACCAACAAGCGCAAGTCGACACGTCGGCTGTCGATCACTAGTGACGATGATGACAGCTTCATTAGGATGTGCAGAAACGCAGATCGACCGAATCGTCCACAGACACTTTTCATTGCAGACACTGATCTTTTAACTATGCTTCGCCATGTCGCTCTAGCCGAGGCATCCCATTCCCACGTCTGATCGATAACTCCTCCGGCATTCTTCATGCTCCTCTTCAAGACGTCTTTGTACCTCAGCTTCCGTCCTCCTTGCCTCCTCTTTCCTCGGCTCGGTTCTCTGTCGAAAACAGGTTTGGGTTGTTGCGTGTCAGGCATGCGCCAGATGTGTCCAGCCCAACGAAGGGCTTCCACGCTTACTGTACTGGCTCGCCTGAAGACTTCTACATCGGGGACCTCGTCCTGCCTGCCAACTTATTCTGAGGATTTGACGCAGTTTATTGAATTGCTTACGGTAGATAGAGCGTCATGCATTCGGTGGCGTAAAGCAGAGATGGTAAGACTGCGGTGTGGTTGCAACTTGGTGGTTGTCTTGATGTCATGGCGAGAGTTGCTTTTGTCGCAACAAGTCGACACAAAGTAAAAAGGAAGGAGTCTCCGGTGCCAGGAAATAAAACGCTGTCATTTTAAACGGACGAGTTTGACAAGCTGAGTTTTTTTTTTTTTTTTCCTGATCAAAAATTGTTGAATCGCTTCATTGCTGATTATTTTCCTCTAACTGCACGACACTGAGTGATTGATTTATGGTGTTGCCATATGGCAACGATTAATTTCTCATGTTTCTCAGAGGCAGGAGCAGATGTTTCACAGCACGTTATTTATTTGTGACCTTTCTTTTGCTCGAGTTCACAGGTGATACTTTTTATCCATTTACGGTTCCAATTCATTGGAAGAAAATGATCAGCTTCGGTGTGTTGACAGGAACTCGACTTCACTCTGAAGTATGTCAGGAGTTTTATTTCTGATTGATGATCCAGTAACGTGCCATAAATAAGAAAAGAAACGCTGCCCTTTTTTCTTTTTTTTGTTAAATCTGTTGACATGTTCTGAGAGGAAAATAATCAGCTTTTCGGTTTGATATATGTTGATATAAATACTGTAAAAACCACCCAGGCACTTGTGTCTGCCTGTAAAGTCCCCAGAGTTGTTTGATATGACATGTGTAGGTTCAAAAGAGGCGCATAAACAAAGTGGCGCAGGGACGTTTAACTTCTCTTACATAATTGGCAGACTAATGCAAAAAGCTTTTAGACATTATGTGTGACCCGCTGTGATACTTTTATAAACGCAATCAAACAATTCTTTTTTTTTTTTCCTCTTTTTTTTTATTCTTTGGAAAACGTGAACCTTTGTTTGACATGTCATTTCATCTCGCCCACTTTTGCTTTCATTTTATCTCGAATATGCACTATAGTTGTTGCTTTTTTTTTCTCCTTTATAAACCCCCCAAATCTAACACGAACAAGCACTTCCTGTTGTAATGGACTGCGTTTGATGAAAAAGTGATAGAAATGGACTTGCGTATCTAATGCGACTGTTGGACTGTTAGACGTTGCTCTGGTTTCTTCAGATTTTTGGTCTTCGTTCGATTACTCCTTGGTTCCTTATTACACACACACACACACATGGGGGGGGGGAGAAAAAAAACGTAGTTTTATTTTGTAAGAAGGTTCAGCCGCCAACAAATCTGTCGCCTCTCATGTATAGACTTTATAAATGTGACGAACGTCGAGAAAGCTGTCGCGAAATTAGACTTTCAAATGAAATCTCAGACGAGATCAACGGCCAAACCGTAAGCAGCGGCATGGCCTTCTGTTCCCTAAACTCCTCAGCGTTGTGCTTACATATTATCCTCTGGAGACGAGGAGGGGGACGAGAGAAAAGGGACATGAAACAGATATAAGCACACACACACACACATTGGTGACTCCTCCCAGAAGTGTGGCCCTCTTTGTCATTCTAATCTGGCCTCTATTTGTTAAACGCTCACACGCTGTTTGCTTTAGGCTGCACGTAAGCGTGTGTGTGTGTGTGTGTGTACAAAACTCAGCCAGCTTCAGAGTTGCAGTGACGTCAGCATGAAGATGGCCTTTGTCACACATCGCATGCATGATACCTTCTTACACACACACACTTCCGTACATGGTCGTGTGTGAGATGTAGAAGAGAGTGTGTCGAGGCCCACAGGGAGGAATTACATCTAATTACTCGAATAATTACTGAGGCAGCTCTCATAGTCACTGAGTGACATGATGACGAAGGACAACACACACACACACGTAAAGATGACAAAGATTTCAAGATATCTTGTTCGAGAAAGGAAGCAAGCATTCACACCGTGTGTGTGTGTGTGTGTGTGGTTGTCCACTCGTCCACTCGTGCTTGTTGTTTCCTTAGCAATAAAGTGGCAGACACTGAAAGTGGTGTGTTGAGCCATTGTTATCGTCCCTGGCCATCTGCTGCTGAGGAGTGACATTCCGTCTCATTTGCATGGTGACTGATACGGAGAGGAGGAGGAGACCGGAGAGAGACAGAGGGGAGGGGACTGTGAGGGTGTGTGTGTCTAATAACACAATCACAACTACACAAAAATATCAAGTTTGTACTGTTTGTAACACTCTCTCTCTCTCTCTCTCTCTCTCTCTCTCTCTCACTCACACACACACACACACACACACACACACAGAGGAAAAAGCCAGATAATTTCATGGACATAATGAGAGAAACAGACCGAAAGAGAGATGGATAGACAGAAGAAGAGAGAGAAAGAGACAAATAAATGGAAGAAGCAGAGAGACAGAATGATAGGGAGAGAGAGACAGATAAATAAATAGAAGAGAGAACCAGACAAGGAAAGAGAAACAGATAGAATGATGGACAGACTGAATCAACCAGACAGGCAGGCAGACAGAATGAGACAGGCTGACAGACAGATAGAATAAGAAAGACAGACTGAAAAAGGCATACAGACAGGCAGAGTGAGACAAGCAGACTGAGAGACAGAATGAGACAGATGGACAGAATGAGACAGACAAACAGACACAGACAGACTTAGGCTGCCAGGCAGAATGAGACAGATAGAATAAGACAGACTGACGGACAGACTGAAAGCATGAGACAGCCCGGCAGAACAAGACATACAGATAGGCAGATTGAGAGACAGAATAAGACAGACTGATCGACAGACAGAATGAGACAGAAAGGCTGACAGACAGACGAGCAGAATGAGACAGATAGAATGAGACAGCTGGACAGAATGAGACGGACAAACAGACAGACAGACTTAGGCTGACAGGCAAAATGAGACAAATAGAATGGGACAGACTGATGAATGGACAGAGAGAATGAGACAGGCAGACAGACAGACAAGCAGGCAGAATGAGACAAGCAGGCAGAATGAGACAGGCAGGCAGACAGACAAAACAAGACATATAGACAGGCAGAATAAGATGGGCAGTCTGAGAGACAGAATGAGACAGATAGAATGAGACAGATGGGCAGGCAGGCAGAATGAGGTGGACAGACAGAATGAGACAGGCAGGCAGGTAGAATCAGACAGACAGACAGAATGAGGCAGGCAGAATGGGACAGATGGACAGACAAGCAGGCAGACAGGCAGGCAGAATGAGACAGACAGCCAGACAGACAGAATGAGACAGACAGACAGACAGAATGAGACAGGCAGGCAGAATGAGACAGCCAGACAGACAGAATGAGACAGACAGACAGAATGAGACAGACAGACAGGCAGGCAGGTAGAATGAGACAGACAGACAGAATCAAACAGACAGACAGACATAATCAGACAGACAGGCAGTCAGAATCAGACAGACAGACAGAATGAGACGGACAGATGGACAGAATGAGACAGGTAGAATGAGACAGACAGACAGACAGATGGACAGACAGATGGACAGACATAATCAGACAGACAGGCAGGCAGAATCAGACAGACAGACAGACAGAATGAGATGGACAGAATGAGACAGACTGATGGACGGACTGAAAGCATGAGACAGACCGGCAGAACAAGACATACAGATAGGCAGAATGAGACAGGCAGATTGAGAGACAGAATAAGACAGACTGATCGACAGACAGAATGAGACAGAAAGGCTGACAGACAGACGAGCAGAATGAGACAGATAGAATGAGACAGATGGACAGAATGAGACGGACAAACAGACAGACAGACTTAGGCTGACAGGCAGAATGAGACAAATAGAATGAGACAGACTGATGAATGGACAGAGTGAATGAGACAGGCAGACAGACAGACAAGCAGGCAGAATGAGACAGGCAGGCAGACAGGCAGGCAGAATGAGACAGGCAGACAGACAGACAAGCAGGCAGACAGACAAAACAAGACATATAGACAGGCAGAATAAGATGGGCAGTCTGAGAGACAGAATGTGACAGATAGAATGAGAGATGGATGGACAGAGAGAATGAGACAGATGGGCAGGCAGGCAGAATGAGATGGACAGACAGAATGAGACAGGCAGGCTAAATGAGACAGACAGGCAGGTAGAATCAGACAGACAGACAGACAGACAGAATGGGACAGATGGACAGACAGGCGGAATGAGACAGGCAGGCAGACAAACAGACAGGCAGGCGGAATGAGAGACAGACAGACAGACAGAATGAGACAGACAGGCAGGCAGGCAGGTAGAATGAGACAGACAGACAGACATAATCAGACAGACAGGCAGTCAGAATCAGACAGATAGACAGACAGAATGAGACAGGTAGAATGAGACAGGCAGACAGACAGACAGATGGACAGAATGAGACAGACAGGCAGGCAGAATCAGACAGACAGACATAATCAGACAGACAGGGAGGCAGAATCAGACAGACAGACAGACAGAATGAGAGAGACAGACAGGACTGTGTCTCTGTCCCTCCCCTCTGTGGGCTGGTTTATATATATATATATATTTGCCGATGTGGGAGTGGTGTGTGAGAGTGTGTGTGTGTGAGAGTGTGTGAGAGAGAGTGTGTGTGTGAGAGAGAGTGTGTGTGTGTGAGAGAGTGTGTGAGAGAGAGTGTGTGTGTGTGAGAGAGTGTGTGTGTGTGTGTGTGTGAGAGAGAGTGTGTGTAGCTGTTGATGTGCAAATGTGCATCATATTGAAGGCTCATGAATAGGGAGGTGTGACGTGGAGCCGGAGCCGAGCGCAGGTGCTTATCGGCGCACTGTCACACACACACACACACACACACTCTCTCTCTCTCTCTCTCTCTCTCTCTCTCTCTCTCTCTCTCTCTCTCACACACACACACACACACACACACCATCTGCACAACAAAACACACACCAGTTAAACAATCTGCTCGCTCCGTCTCAGGCGGCTGTGTTTTCCGAAAAGAAAAAAATAAACATCGTCATCTCTCAGATCCTGACTGTACAGAGTCTGAGTGATGATGAGGAGGAACCATACGGTACGATACGATACAATACGATATGTTCACATTCACGCTGCGGTTGTCATCAACCCACTCTCATAATTAATCATTTCAAACACATTACACTCCATTTCACAGCGCTGCTCAGGTCTGAACTGTGATTGGTCAGAAGGTGTTGATTAATTTTCTATAACCGCAGCTTAATTTTTCTATTACCAAAGTTTTCTGGAAGGAGAAATGTGTTGATTTAACATTTCTGGAAGGAGTCTCCACTGTCAGCGCTTTGGAACAGTCAGAGGTGAAGCTGGAACTTGAAGTTTTCTGACTTGCTTTTGCAGTTTCTCTGTAAACTGCAGGGTTTTGTTTGTTTGTTTGTTTGTTTGTTTGTTGGAGGGAATTTATTTATTTATTGTCATTAATTTGACAGAAAAAAGATTCTGGTGAGGGAACGACTGTTTATCACAGCTCTAACCCAAATAACAGGGGTTTTTCGTTAGTTATGGCTGGGTTCCTGCCCAAACTGATCATCACTTTTCCTCTGGATAATCAGACCCAAGGTCCACCGCCCCTCTCACCAGAGCAGTCGGGGTGAGGCACTTTGCTCACGGGCACTTCAGCTAATCCTGCTGGTCCAGGGAATCGAACCAACAGGACAACAACAACAGGATCTCACTCATTTTATCAACATTCCATCACATTAAATGTAATAAAGGCATAAAAATAATAATGTGTTATTTAAAAAAATACAAACTGGAATTATTGCTAATTTGCTGAGGTATCAGAGGAGAATCAAACCAAAATAATAAAAAAAATAACAAATCTCATGAAATGAACAAAAAAATTTTCAATTTTATATTTTATATTTCATCTTTTGTGAGCTGGGGGTTTTTGGTGTGTGGTTGTTTGTTTCTTTGTTTGTTTTATCCAGCATTTGAACCTGGAGGTTCCCCTCGGTCGTCTCCTCCTGTTTTGTGTTTGTGCCCTGTTGTGGTTTTTCGGAGAATAAAAAGCCATCGCATCTTCACACATGCCTGATCCTGTCACCATTACTGTATTTTCTCTCTGCGCTGACCTCCACACGACCTTCAGCACCCAGCCATTACACAGAAATCATTTCTGAAGGTCGGGGCGGCTCACGGACACGATGCCTCCAACAGAAGGAATGAAAGAGGCGTGTCTCAGATAAAAATACACGTCCTCCGTGTTTCTTCATCCTTCAATCCATCAATTCATGAAAGCATCACTGCATCCGAGCTCTGAACATCTCCTCAGTCCGTTCCTGATCCTGAAGTGTTTTAGAGAAGGTGATGATGATGATGATGAAGAGTGTAAGAGTGTTATATTAATGATGAAGGCTGGAGTTTAGCACACAGGTGATGTGTATATATTTAAGACCAAAGCTCACTTCCTCATTTCTAATTTCCTTTCTGCGGTGAATTAATAATAATTTCTCCTCAGGTGCCATTCAGTGCTGCGGCTGGACCAATTCCATCTCCGGCTGCTAAAATTAATCAGACGTCTCCCAAAGAAAGTAAATAAGACGTGCCTTCAGTATAATGGCTACAGAGGGACGGAGGACGAGATGATAAATGAATGGAAGCGGCTTGATGAACGGGTCTTTTTTATTATCCATAACAAGCCAGGAACAGCATCAATAATGGAGAGGATCAGATGTCACCCTGAGATATGAAAAGACAGAGGGGGGAGAGAGAGACAGGGTGAGAGAGAGAGAGAGAGAGAGAGAGCAGGGGAGAGAGAGAGAGAGCGGGGGAGAGAGAGAGGGGGAGAGAGAGAGGGGGAGAGAGAGAGAGAGAGGGGGGGGGAGAGAGAGAGGGAGAGATGAAGAGAGAGAGGGAGAGATGGAGGGAGAGATGGAGGGAGGGAGAGGGAGAGAGACATTAAGTGTGGAGCTGAAAACACACCAGAACACTGCGAGACTCAAAATAATGTTCATGTGGACGTCCTGTACATTTGGTTTTTGTATAAATCTGTAGATCTTTCTTAATATAAACTCGTGTTATTTGTGGTGGTTTAACTGTCCTGATCTCTGCGTGGGTGGGACAGCTTTCCTCTCTCTCTCTCTCTCTCTCTCTCTCTCTCTCCTCTGTCCATCACAGTGATGCTCATCAATCACAGATCTCGGTTCATTCATTTGGATCTGAGATCAAAAGATGACCGTGAGATGGCAGATCTCAGACAGAACTTCAGCTTTTGGTTCTTGACACAGTATTTACATCTAGATGTTAAACAACGTCAAACATGGCACCATTTGTTTGAAGCCATCCATCTTTTATGTGACCAAAAATATTGGAACATGTGCCTGACCGACGTTTCTTGTAACCCAGGTGTGTCCTGTTAGATCGATTAAACAATCAAGTAATAGCTCTGAAAATCTCCGCTTGCTCTGAGTTCTGGGTTTCACCTGCGAACGTTGAATTTGTTGTGAAAAAGGACAAATTAACATGAAGACCAGAGAGCTGCCTATGGGAGAAAAGCAAACTATTTTGAAGCTGAGAAAAGAGGAAACATCAATCAGAGCCACTTCACAAGCACTGGATAAAGACAGTCTGACCATATGGAATATCCTGAAAAAAAGAAACAAACCAGACATGGGACAGATCATCCAAGGAAAACAGCAGCAGTTGATGATAAACATTGTGAAAACTGTGAAAAAAATGGTCAGTGATGCAACCAACAACCTCCACAGGGCAGGGGTGAAGATATCACAATCCACCACTCAGAGAAGACTTTGAAAAAGACAGAAATATGGAGGCTGTACCACAACATGCATCAGCAGTAAGAATCCGAAGGCCAGATTGGAATTCACAAAGAAATACAGAGATAATCAACAAAAGTTCAGGAACCAAGATGAACCTCTACCAACATGATGAAAGGCCAAAGTGTGGAGAAAGAAAGGCTCTGCTCATGATCTCAAACATATGAGCTCATGGGTGAAGCACGATGGTGGTAGTGTCATGGCTTGGGCTTCATGGCTGCTTCTGGAACGAACTCACTCATGTTTATTGATGATGGAACTCATGATGGCAGCAGAATGACTTCAGAGTCTCCAGAAACATTCTGTCTGACAATTTATAGTGAAATGCATCCAATCTGATTGGGAGGAGCTTCATCATTCATCAGGACAATGACCCAAAACACACTACAACACAACACAGGACTTCATCAGGGAGAAAAGTGAAAAGTTTCAGACTGGACATGACCTTTAACCCCACCCCCCCAAAACCTAAAGACCCTTTTATTTCCCCCCACACAAACAGTTTTAGGTTTTGGTTCTGTTGCTCAACACTCCAGCTTCCATTTTGGGTTCTTTGGGTTGACCCTTGAATCCCATTCATAAAATAAAAGATTCTAGGACTATTTTCATAAAGTAGAACTGTTTAACATCTAATGAATCCATGAAGAACCTTTTTTTTAAATTGTCTAAAGAACCACAGAATGTACTTTTACAGTTTTGGCTTAAGTTCTGGTTCTTCATCTTAACCCGAACTCAAACATTGCTTCCATTTCACACCATAAGGGTTCTTTGGCTCGGACCTGAAAGATTCTGTATAGAACCTGAGAACGGAGAGTTTCCACATTCATAAAGGGTTCTGAGGAGGAAATCCAGAACCGTTCACCATCAAATGGATCTTTTTTTTTTCTTTTTGTAACTATCTAAAGAAGTTTTGGTTGTAGGTTCTGTTTTTTGTTCACTATCTGGTTCTGGTTCTTATTTTGCTCCTGATTCTGGTTTAAAACCCTGAGAAATACTTCTATTAAGCAGTGAGTTAGAGAAGCATGAGGCATCGAGAAGGCAGCGTTGTTTCTGGATGTTGTTTATAGATCCACCATCGCCTCAGGCTTGCTCATTAGGGATAAATTTATTCATTCATATGTTGTTTAAAATCTTTATTTTTCGTAAAGCTGCCTTGCAATGATGTATATTATTAAAAGTGATGTACAAAAAAACTGACTTGACTTGCTATCTGGTTTTAACTTGCGTTTGTGGATGCAGTAATGAAGTGTTTTCACAGACGATGGTTGTCTGAAGTGTTCCTGAGCCCATACAGTGATTTCCACTACAGACACGTGACTCCTTTTAATGCAGCGTCTCCTGAGGGCCTGAAGATCACAGGCATCCAGTGTCAGTTTTCAGCCTTGTCTCTTGCATACAGAGATTTCTCTCAGATATCTTTTAATGATATTATGGACCATGGGTGATGTGATCCCTAAATTCTTTGCAATTTTACATTGAAAATGTTATGTTATTCTTAAATTGTTGCACTGTTTGTCCACGTAGTCTTTCACAGAGCGGTGAACCCTGCTCCATCTTTACTTCTGAGAGACTCCGCCTCTCTGGGATGCTCTTTTTATACCCAATCATCTTACTGACCTGTTGACGATTAACTATATATGATTAATTATAATTAACCAAATATGGTTAATATCATTAGGACTAACCCCCATGCACCTGTTCCTGATTTGAGTGCAATCACAGCACAGACATTTACATAAGGACTCTGAGTAACACACAGACTTTGCGAAAGCCTTGTATTTTGTGTCGCTGTTTTGGTTTTGACCCTGTTTGTGTTTTTGGACTGTGAGTATTGTATTCCTCTGATATCCTGTCTGTGCCTCACTCCACCACTGCCTGGTTTTCGACTCTACCTCTGTTTATCTCCGTTTTGGATCCGTTTCCTAGTGTGTTTTTAATAAAACTCTTTCTGCGATTACATCCGTCTACTGCCTTTACATGACACAAACTGTCATCTGTCCAACAAGTGAGTGGACTAATAAAACTGTTTGAACTCATTTTATATGAAACTGTTGTTAATATTTTCTGTAAAATGTGCTAGTAAATAATCCCATGTTATTTTTTAAAAAGCAAATTAAAAATAAATGCTGGATAAAAACCCATATATCTTATGGAAATAAAGAGACAAATTTTGTTGTCTGGTGGTCAGGTGTTTATGAGATATGTTCCCTTGCATTTATGCTCAGGTTCCCTGTAGTGGGACACGGAGATTGTTCATTCGGACGGTCACAAAAGCCATCAAAAATCAGGTCGATACATTACAATATTCTCTTAAGTACGGAGCTCCACAATTATATCCAAATATATTATTTACTATTTTTGTTATAATAAATGTAAATCACTAGTCTGTGCTGCTGAGGATGAGCACACCCAGGTTCCTGTCTTTGCCTGCCACCCAGCTCACAATGCACCCGAACCCAGTACCTGTCCTTGCAGGTGGTGAGCCCACATTGCGGTGGCTCCATGTAATTTCTTCAGGCTGTGCCCAGCCAGGCCCTATGGGACAAGGCCTGGCCACCAGATGCTCACTGGTGAGCTCCCCTCCCAGGTCTAGCTCCAGGAGGAGGCCCTGGTTTCCCGCTCCTGGGTGAGGTGCTGCAGCATCTTTTTTGCTGTTTCATCTGGGTCTTGAATTGCTCTTAGTCTGGCTCCTCCCCTGGAACCAATTTGTCTTGGGAGACCCTACCAGGGCCTTATGTCTCCAAAAACACAGCTCCCATGATCATGGGAACACCCAAACCCCTCCATCACTTTAAGGTAGTGATTCTTCGGAGGGGGTCACCAGTAATGCAGGCGTTGTACTGGTCTGTTGTGGTGAAGAGGGAGCTGAGCTGGAAGGCAAAGCTTTCAATTTACCAGTCAATCTACGTTCCAACCCTAACCTATGGTCATGAGCTTTGAGTAGTAACTGAAAGGATAAGATCGTGGATACAGGTGGCTGAAATTAGCTTTCTCTGTAGGGTGGCTGGGCTCAGCCTTAGAGACAGGGTGAAGAGCTCAGACATCCAGAGGGATCTCAGAGTAGAGCCGCTGCTCCTTCATGTTGAAAAGAGTCAGCTGAGGTGGTTTGGGTGCCTCCTGGGCGCCCTCTTTTGGAGGTTTTCCGGGCACATCCAACTGGGAGGAGACCTCAGGGAAGAGCCAGAACACGCTGGAGAGATTATATATCTCATCTGGCCTGGGAGTGCCTTGGGATCCTCCAGGAGGAACCGGAAAGTGTTGCTGGGGAGAGAGACACCTGGAATACCCTGCTTAGCCTGCTGCCGCCATGACCCAAATTCAGATAAGTGGAAGAAAATGGATGGATGGATAAATGTAAATCAGAACTTTAAA
>JAOBAM010000020.1:38402677-38412871 GCA_025212355.1 Notarius kessleri
TAAAAATAATTTCTACATGTATATATCTGTATTTTTTTATTTTATTTATTTTTATTTATCTAGCTATCTCCCCCTCCCCATATCTTATTCTTTTTATATTTGTATATATAAATACTTAATTTGATTTATCTGAAACCACACAGTGATAGAAACTCTCCCGTGTGTGTTGAGGAATCCACCAGCTCTGTGTGTGTGTGTGTGTGTGTGTGTGTGTGTGTGTGTGTGTGTGTGTGTGTGTGTGTGTTCTGAGGGACGTCTATTCTCTCAGCAGGATGTTGGAGGTCGGAGGCTATAAATGGGGATGTTGCTACTGTTTGAATTGTAGGAAGTGAATTTTAGCTCAACAGTTAAAACAAATGGATTTCATCAGATACACACTGAGACACTGAAACACATGGAGACACTGAGACACATGGAGACACACTGAAACACTGAGACAGTGACTCAATGTGAGACACTTTCAAACTCTCTGAGACACACTGAAACATGCTGAGATAGTCTGAGAGACAGTCAGACACTCTGAGACTCTCTGAGACAGTGAGACACTTTGAGAGACAGTGAGACACAGTAAGACAGTCTGAGAGACAGTGAGACACTCTGAGAGACAGTGGGACACTCTGAGACTCGCTGAGACAGTGAGACACTTTGAGACAGTCTGAGAAACAGTGAGACAATGAGACACTCTGAGAGACAGTGAGACACTCTGAGACACTCTGAGACACTCTGAGACAGTGAGACACTCTGAGAGACAGTGAGACACTGAGACAGTGAGACACTCTGAGACATGCTGAGAGACAGTGAGACACTCTGAGACACTCTGAGAGAGTGAGACACTCTGAGACATGCTGAGAGACATTGAGACACTCTGAGATAAGCTGAGAGACAGTGAGACCCTCCAAGACATGCTGAGAGACAATGAGACACTATGAGACATGCAGAGAGACAATGAGACACTATGAGACATGCTGAGAGACAATGAGACACTATGAGACATGCTGAGAGACTGTCTCCTCTGTGATGAGACTCACAGAATGGAAATAAATCTCGTGAAAGACACATCTGCATAAAACAGAATGTAGAATTTTGAGGAGGGAAAAAACATCAGCACACCAGAAATAAAAATCACAGGAGCAGCTGGAACTGACTGAATGACTCCAGCGCACCATTTCAACCTAATCCTGTCCAAAGAGGGCTAAAGACACGCCCATATTTCCTTATATGGAGTCAACAACACTTTTATATATGGACACAGTCACAGCAACATTTCCTTCGACAGACATTCAAAGACACGCCCACACTGAAGAGTCTGAAAAAGTCTGGCATTCGTTAATTCATTCATTCTCTCTCACACACACACACACACACACACAGTGAGTGAAACATTATGCTGTATTTATGGCGAATTGTACCATGTGTATGCTAATCAATAATGGTTAGGGGCGGAGCCTCTGTGCATTAATGTGTTTGTGTTCATGTGGATGAGTTACTGAATGAGTGGATTTACAACCTCAAGACATAATATCTGTTTAATACACTCAGTCTGTCTCAGACCAGGACTGATAAAAACTCTCTCTCTCTCTCTCTCTCTCTCTCTCTCTCTCTCAGAGTGCATGCTGGGATTGGTGAGTGGGTGGAGCATGTTGAGTGTGATCGTGTTTATCTCTTCCTCTTGACTATCTTTTTTATGTTTATAATACTATTCTGATTAATTTAGTCAATGTAACATCGTATTTTATAAACACATTGAGCTCCTGTGAAGAGTTGAGGAAGGGCGTCGGCACCAGCATTTCACTGGTGAACATGGTGCATGCTAACTCCATTGCACTAAATGTGGCAGTGAGCTGATAAGTCAAAACAGATAATTAGTATTCCAGTGGAACTTAAATTGCATGATGAGGACTTTTGATGAAGCTGATATATGTGACAGAGCTTTGCCTGACCTGCCACTATAGACAAGACACTACTCAGAATATTATAGAGCATTTCTTGTTGGTGTGTGTGTGTGTGTGTGTGTGTGTGTGTGTGTGTGTGTGTGTGTGTGTGTGTGAAGGCCTGCCATGTTTTGGCATCCTGTCCAGGGTGTATTCATGCCCCAAATAAATAAAAATGTAGATTTATTACACTTGCTTTCATAAACCCAAAGCTGAACAGCCCTGAATTGGATTGGGTTGTATAATATCAGAACACAAAGTTTTTCTCACTAACACAGTTAAAGTGGTGAGCAGCGTTAGTGTGGAGGACTGCAGCCTGGCTGTGGGGACCATGAGAATGTCCTGGTGGCGTCCAGAATGAACAGTGTGGTGGTTCTGTTCCTGAACCCATGAACCCAGTGGAAAGGGAGATGAAGTTGGCTGAGAAGAGTACTGTCATCTGTGGATTACTTACAAATCTGCTTCCTCTCCCACTTCTTCCAACAAAAGTGATGTATTCAAACATCCTCACTTTCATTAAAGGTGATATTTTAAAGAGAGAATGCTCTCACTATGGTAAACCCTTTTCTCTGATTAAAAAGATCATAATCAGGAGTAAATCTGACCAAGACAGGCATGTGGTGTCTTTTAGAAGATTCACAGACATGATCCTGAGCGATAACAACACTGAACTGGAGCGCACATTTACCTTTAAGATTGATGGATTTGGCTTTTTAATCTACGTAACGACCAACACAATGAAGTGTTTTGTCTGCGGACAAACAGGGCACCTTGTGTGGGCGTGTCCCAGAGTACAGGGGCGACGGGCCAGAGCAGACCGATCAGGCAGCTGGTGTGGTCGAGGTGGACTCTCCAGCTTCAGATGGAACAGGAACAGTTAGCGCCATGTCGGTGCAGGCTACAACAGAGAAACCTGTGGTACAGGAAGTTCTGCCTGCTGAAGCGTTAAGCACTGAGACAGACGGAGGCGGACTCAGTCCCCAGTGAGAGGGTGAGTGAAACCGGGCCCCTGAGTTAAACTGTGCAAGCTGAGCCGAGTCCACATGAGAATAACACGGAGCAAGAGACTGATGATTCTGTAATGAACACACAGGACGGCACTGCTGATCATCTCGAGTCCCTTTTGGGACGGAACACTGACTCGGTAATGATGGAAACAGACCAGAGTGTTTTAAAACATCTGTAAAGAGGAAAAATAAGGGGAAAAAGATGCAGGAATGAAGGACACAAAAACAACAGAGAAAGTGTGTGAGGAAAGTGAGTGTGATGATGTGGAAAGTGAGGTTGTTTTCTCGGAGCCCTGTGTCTCTCTCACCGCTGTGGGCAGGTGGGATGGGAAAGAACATAACGCAGACGAGATAAAACATTTTCTGAAAACATGAGAAAGGTTAAAATCAGTGATTATTTTCCAGACTGGAAAAGACTGTTTGAAACCATAAAATGACTTATGAGTGAAGAAGTGAAGGAGCGAATCAGACTTTGAGGATGAAAAACTTTATCAATTCAATAAAATTGTAACAAAACTTTACAATCTGCTGAATCGCGATGGTGGTGAAATGCCACAGCTCTCTCAGTCCTCGGTGGCTGTACACTTTTTATTGCTGTGTACTTATCACTTCTGGTTTGTCATGGAGGACTTTCACATTACATCTCTGAAGGTAAATGGGGGAAGCCATGGCCTAATGGTTAGAGAAGCAGCTTTGGGACCAAAAGGTGACTGGGTCAATTCCCTGGACCAGCAGGAATGGCTGAAGTGCCCTTGAGCAAGGCACTGAACCCCCACCTGCTCCCCCACCTGCTCCCCCACCTGCTCCCCAGGCTGCTCCCCAGGCTGCTCCCCAGGCTGCTCCCCAGGCTGCTCTGGGTCTGTTGCATGTCACTCTGGAAAAGAGCGTCTGATAAACACCTGTAATGTCATGTAAATATGGAGAGACAGCAGGAAGAGAGCGCAGCTGTATGAAATGATGAGACAGAAAAGAATTGGTGTATTGTTTAGTAGAAACCCACAGCAATAACAGAAGTGCTGTTGATTGGACAAAAGACTGGGCGGGGCTATCTTCTTTACATCAGAACACTTCTATGAGTGGAGGAGTTGCTCTTTTTTATTTTTTTCTAAGCATTTTATTCCAATCTCATACAATATGGAAGAGATCACAGACAACAGACTGTTAAAAGTTTGAATCCACTTTGAGGAACATGTTTCTGTTTTTATTTGTGGATATGCTCCAGTTTCACCAGTGGAAAGATTGGGGTTTTAGACAAATTATTCAAAATTCTAGAAACTTGCAATAATAATGAATATTTATTTGTGGGTGGAGATTTTAATTGCACAATCGAGAACACTGATCGTAATCACTGCCCGTGCCTTCTCACAAACGGCTCACTCACATCATCGAAAAACACGAGTGAAATGATGTTTGGAGATCTTTTCATTAAGCTCAGAAACAGCACACGGGCTCACAGACGCAACAACTTTATGTCTCTTACAAGGTTGGACAGGTTTGATGTTTTTATGTATCATTTAAACATTATGAAAATCTGCTTCATTGGTCCTATTGGCCTTTCACACCACAGTTTGGTCTCATGTGGAAGAGATTTGAGCTCGATTCAACTAAAGAGCGCTTACTGGCATTTTAATACAGATTTATTCAATGACCAACATTTTAGAGACACTTTTACTGTTTTTGGAACAATTTCAGAAAAGAAAAAAGATGCTTTATGTCTTTACAACAGTGGTGGGACCTTAGTAAAATACACATCAAACAATGGTGTCAACACTGTTAATGTCACAAGGGAATTTTCATGCTCAATGGAAAAAACAGAAAATGAATTCACAGAACTTCAGTCAAGGCTCCAGCTCGCCTGCGACCCTGTAGAATAGGATAAAGTGGCTAGAGATAATGAGATGAGATGAGATGAGATGAGAACTTCAGTCATGAGCAGAGCCAACAGGTGATCAAAAACCATATTCATCCTCTCAGCTAAAAAGAAAAAGCTATCAGACCTCTGAGGTTTTAAAGTCCGAGGGACAGTAGTTAGATCCTGCTTCCTGAACATGGAACAAATGGATGTAGCCCCTAATTTTTTTTTTAGCTTTGAGAAAAAGAACAGACAGAAACGTTTTATCCACAATCCATGTTCTGAAACTGGAGACATTTTATCTGAGCCAGTTGAAATACGCAAAAGAGCAGTCAGTTTTTATGAAAAGCTTCACACCTGCAAACCCAAAGAGGACCAGGTAGCAGAGCAGATCTTCTGAGGATGACTTCCAAAAATATCACAGGACTCAGAAGCAGCACTCAGTGGAGCAGAAACCATAGAAGAGCTGAAAAAAGCTCAACAGAGTCTGGATCATGGGAAAGCACCTGGAATAGACGGACTTCAGCAGAATTCTATAAGACTTTCTGAACGTTGTAGGCTTGAAGAAGTCTTGCTGGAAGTCTTTAACAGGAGCCTAACTCCAGGTTTACTGCCATTAAGCTGCAGGAGGACAGTCCTCACCCTGCTGCTAAAGACAGGAGATCTCACAGACACAAATAAGTGGAGACCCACGTCTTTACACTGATTACAAACTGCTCTCTAAGGTTTTAGCAATGAGGCTAGAAAATGTTCTGGAAGAAGTAATTCACCCTGATCAAACTGGCCGCGCACCTGGAGGTCTATCTGGGAGTGTACCTGGGAAATGATGTAGTGGTGCAAAAGAACTGGGAAGGAACCACCGAAAAAATAAACCATCACTGAGACAAATGGAAACAGCTGGTCCCCAGATTGTCTTATAAGGGATCACGGGAATTATTAATACTCTAGTGGCATCCTTGTTTTGGCACAAAACAGCCTGTATTGACCCCCAATAACACTTTTAGCAAAAATACAGTCAATTTTATTGGAGATTTCTTTGGGACAAGTTCCACTGGGTTCCACACCATGTGCTGTATTTACTTTAGGAAGAAGGTGGGCAAGGTCTTGTGCACCTTCAGCGCAAAACTACTGCCTTTCATTTCCAGTTTTTACAAAAGCTTTTAAATAGTCCAATGTGTTTTAGTTGGAAACCTTTGACCAATGCTATTTTAAGAACTTTTAGAAACCTGAAATTTGATCAATCTCTATTCCAAGTGGATCCAAGAAGATTAACCATCTCCAGACTGCGTGTCTTATCACAATCCTTTTGAAGCTTTTTATGATGCAGAGGCCACAGCTACAGACTCTTTATTCTGGCTTCTAATGGAGCTGCAGGTTCATAGACTTTACAGGGAGTGTGTTCACCAGGACTCTCATCATGTCTGGACTCACCACTCTGGGACACTGAGCAGACCTGACTGGACCTGGTCTCCAGAACACTGATGGAGTTGCTGGACATCTGGGACTGAGATCTGTACAGATTGTAGCACAACTCCTCCAGAAGTGGGATTCTCTCCTCTCACATGAGACAAAAGAAACGCTGGTGGAGTCCTGTGGAGGAACAGAGGAGCCTGATGAAGAAGATCCTTTTCTTGAACTGGTACCATCTCCAGACCTGCAGGGAAGCAGTGGACACTTTTTAGAGATAAAAACATTATCAAGATGAACTCTGCTAAAAATCTTTCTGATGTGTGTGTGAAGGTTTTTAATAAAAAAAAATGGCTCGGTGCACTGCAAAAAAATTTAAAACTGAATTTGAGGAGAAAATTCTTTAATCCTAGTGAAATGATCTTGCTGCATGGACAGATATTTTTACTTGATAAGACGTCTTAGAATAAGTTGGCTGCAATCTAGAACTCGATTTAGTAATCTCAGAATTGGTGTCTTGTATTCTTTGAATAGGAAATGCTCGATCATTTCAACTATTTTCAAGATATTTTCACTTGCTGAGATATAATTTTTGCAGTGTGGTAGAGCTGCCACACCCTGGTGCTCTGTCCTCGGGTGGAGTGAGGGGCCACAGTGGGGAGCCCTGGATCAGCCTCCAGTCACTCAAATCCTGCATGGAATTATTTCTGTCAATGCTTTAATCTCCATTCTGTGTCCAGAGACAGGCCACGAGTGTCCTTTCTGCTCCAGAGAGACAATTTTTCATACTTTTATGAAGAGCTCCCGACTGAAACTCCTTTTTATCTTCTTGCAGGCTGTTTGTTGTTTTAATGAACAGTCTTCAGTGCAGATGTTAATCTGGGCGTAAAATATTTATGCAGAAGACAATCTGAATGTCAGCTTTTAAACTTCATTGGAGCCCAAGCAAAAATGAACATTTACACGAGTAAGAAAAACAAAGTCGAATAAAAAGGAAGCCACAGTGTAATAGTGGAGATTTCAGCGATGATAAAGTGCAGGATGTTCGTGGATTTTCTCTTTTCTAAGAAAATGAAGACAGAATAAGATTTGAGAGAATCTGGTGCTGCAGAGGAGCGCTGGGTTCTCTGCTGGATGATGGACTTCATTTTGCACTTGGCTTGTCTTCATGGAATAGTGTGGGTTCTTTTTTTAAATGTGTTTGTTTGTTTGTTCCTCTTAATTATCTATTTACTGTTATGATGATTTGAGGAATTATAAATAAACGTCCTTTTAAAATTCAATTCTCTCTCTGTTCGTTTCACCTCCTCGAGCAACCTGTGGCTCACAGAACTACAAACACACACACACACACACTGTCCTGTGCTCTACACACTCTCAGTTCAGCAGTCTTATCTGCTTTCCTGGTGAACTTCCACCCAAACGGCAGCCACAATAACAGGAAGTGAGTTGTCGAGCAGCTGGACCTCTCAGGGTCTCTCACTCACTCACACACACTCACACTGCCGGACGACGACCCCAGCATCAACGTTCATACACTTTATCTCTGGATTATTGCAGACGTTCACACACCGGGGAGGATTTACACTGCGGTAAGTGAAGGTTTTTTCTCCTCGTGTCCTGAACGAGTTGAGTTTTAATGAGAATTAACACTGAATGAGATTCACACGATGAACAGAATCACCGCAGTCACCTGTTCTGTGATTTCTTCAGTTCAGAGAACAAAAAAAACAGAATTCATTTTTGTCCTTTCGTAATTACATATCTGGCTGTTTTTATTTTTACTTTGATGTGTATTTGATCTGTTTCACTAAAATCATCTGAACTTTCCTCTTAATTGTGTGATTATTTCTTTTTCTCTGATTTTGTTGACATTTACATTTCTGGTTAAAAGTGAAGCAGTGTATTAAAGCGTGTGTTGAAACTCTGTCTAAGAATAAAGTCTGAGTCAATTCAGCAATGTTTATTTTTTATCAAAATAATTTGAAGTAAAATGGGGAAAGTTTCAGATCTTAATCTTTGTAATTAGACTAATTAGATACTCACAGCCACACCCTTTCCCCCTTTTTTAATTTATTTGTTTTACAGCCGATACTCAGATTGTTTCGGAGCGTTTTATTTCCAGGTTGAATCTTTTTCCTCACTGCACCTGCCTTCTGTCACTTAAAGTCATGTGTAAGATTTTATTTAAGAATTCTTTAATTTAAAAATGATGTCCCCCAATCACATGACTCACATCATATCAAAAGTGACGCAGGTTTGGGATTGGGACAGGTTTAGGGGCGGAGTTAGTATTTGTACCTTTTCTTAGAATGTCATAACAAAAGAAAGACTTTTTTTTTACATTCTGAGGGTAAAAAAAGTTCTTTGTTCAGAAGGTTCTCTGAGAGTCGACTGTTCGCAGATTTCTTCTGGAATTCTCTCGGACAGGAAACGCACTCGGTTGTAATGTTCGATGTTGAACCTTGAAGAGTTCCTGACTGACTCCAGAAAAGCCCTTGAGGTTGTAGATTCTATTCTGAGAGTCTTTTCACATTTCTGTACCTGTTAGTCAGATGTGTTTTGAAGGCATCTGAATGATCTCATGGAAAAGCGTTCCGATTAAAGGTGTGGTGAAATGAGGAACAGGAAACATTCCCACTGTTCCTACTTTCAGAGAACAAACCATCAGAAAACAGACAGAATTGGTTCAGAATGTATTTATTCAGCATGACAATAAAATATCACTTCACTGAAGCTCAGCGATGGAGTGTGTAATCACGCAGGACGCTCGTTATCATCTCCAGGAGCACAAGGCTGATAAATCATTTCAGTGTGTTTTGTGTGGATTTATAAATGTGTAAACGTTATGTGTTCATTTTGATTCAGAGCCCAAATGATGATCCACATTTTATCATTAAACATTTCAGTGAAAGACTGATGAGATCTGAGATATGATCTCTTTATGAATTGTACTGTAGATTATTTATTGATGTATTATTGTCCATAAAAGTTCAAAGGCTTCATCTTTGTAAGTCGATTTATTCTTATTGAAAGTATCTGCTGTTTCTCGATGACTTTAGCGACGCAGTAATGACGCCGGTACAGCTCGCTGTACTGCACTGACTGAGTTATACACTTTTATAAGATTAATAACTGAATAAAATGCTGAGAGTTTAAGGTGATTAACTTTTTGGGACATGTAGATGTTTTTAATAAATCGTCTTTGTCACAGCTGAATTATTTTCTGCTTCATGTTCATGTCATTGCTGTTTAACAGTTTAAAAGACTCAAACTGTACACTCCAGTAACCTTTCTGTAGAATTCTACAGCAAAGTGGATTTCTGTCAGAAAAGATTCAAATCAAACCCTTTTTTAAGAACCGAAGAAACCTTGATTATTGGTCAGAAGCTGTGTGTTATTTCTGTACAGCGGCTCGACTCGGACCATAACTCGGACCGTAGCTCGGACCGGAACACGCACTCTCTCTGATACGTGACTGCTTCTGTAGTAACACCTCGTTCACACAGACGTGATTAGTGAATGCTTCGTATAATCGAAAACACAATAATCAATCGCATCATCAGTGTAAATGATTTAAAACTGTGTGGTTTACAACATTCAAAGTAATCTCGATGATATGGGGACGATTTCTTGTTAGGAGACATTTACAACAATCAGAGGAAAGTGTTCAGGGGAATTTACTTTTTCTTGAGAGAGAGAGAGAGAGAGAGAGAGAGAGAGAGAGAGAGAGAGAGAATGGTGAGAGAATGGTGAGAGAATGACTTATCACAGTTTTAATGGAAGTGAGAGGGAAGTAACTCATTTCTCTCTCATACATTCCTCGACATTAAATCTTAACTATAAACTGTTTTAGTATAAATACGCAGGTGATTATAGAAAATCGTGCTGATTGGTCGAGAGATTCGGAATATTTCTCAATAATCACCTCGAGCGACTCGGCAAAATGGCTCCGATCGCTTCGTCACCGTAAGTGAGGAAGAATTACAGATGATGA
>JAOBAM010000020.1:38502110-38512235 GCA_025212355.1 Notarius kessleri
TAGGGATAAAATTAGCTCATGTTTTAAGTCGTTCAAATTCTGTAAAGCTGCTTTGCGACAATGTTTATTGTTAAAAGTGCGATACAAATAAACTCTACTTGACTTTTCACCACAGCACAAGTCGAGCTGCATTACATCTCCGAGTCTCTTCCTGTTTCACAAAGTTCAACACTGTTTGTTTTTTTCAGGAAAAGGCTGTTTATATCATTTCTGCTGATACAGCCGGACGCCGTTTCCTCTGACTCAATCAGACAAACACAACCCCTCAAACTACACACCCAGAATGCAATGCACCATGACACACACCTGATTTAAACTCCGGCGTCTGTTAGTTTGTCTTGAGTTTATTTTTATTTCCCGTGCCGATGCTCGTTATGGTACACGCTTCTGCTGTCGTGATTTCATGCCTGGCGTTTTTCGTTGCTTTGACTCTCCTGTGATTTCTGTTCTTACATCCGTCTCTGAGCCTCAACCCCGATAAATATATCAAGTGGAAATGTCAGAATCCCGAGAGAGAGAGATAACATTTACATAACCTTTATTACAGTATTGTTGTATTTTATTGAGTTACTCTTATTGATATTACACTGTGTGTAGTTTATAAATGAAACTTTATCACATGTCTGTACACGAAAAACAAACTTTATATACAGTTCACACCTCTCAACAGTCCGGCTGTCTGTGTTCGATCTCAGAACGTTCCCTGAGGACACACCGCTCCCACTGTATCTGCTGATGTTGTTTTGAGTATGAGGAGTGACATCGTGATATCACTTCATCATCATTTACGTCACCGTCCGCAACATCACCACCGTCACAACACGTCAATCCGATGGTTCCGATTCCCGCGGGAGCCGTAACAAAGATATCCATAAATGTTACGAGGTTGATGGGAGGAGATTAAGGTCTTGACTTTGCTGTTTTGCTCCCATTCCCACATGACACCATTACAGCATAAGAACGGAAAATGTACGGTTTTCACTGTGAGTGGGGGCGGGGTAAGATTTTCACACAAATCCTAAAAGGAGATAAACAGCAACCAATTAAACAAACGAGAAAAAAATGACACTGAGTTATTTATTTATTGAGGAACATGATCCAATATTACAGATCTGTGAGTGACAAAAGTATGTGAGCCTTGATACCATGATACCACCACCACCATGTTTCACAGGGGGCAGAAGGTTCTGATGCTGGAATGCTGTGTTTTCTTTCTCCAAACATAACACTTTTCATTTCAAACAAAAAGTTCTATTTTGGTCTCATCAGTCCATAGAATTTTCCAGTAGCCTTCTGGTTTGTCCTTGTGATCTTTAGCAAACTGTAGTCAGGCAGTAATGTTCTTTTTGGAGAGCAGAATCTTTCTCCTTGCAACCCTGCTATGCACACCATCGTTGGTGCTCAGTGTTCTCCTCATGGTGGACTCATGAACATTGGCCAATGTGAGAGAGGGCTTTAGTTGTTTAGAAGTTCCTCTGGGTTCCTCTGTGACCTCATGGCCTATCACATGCCTTGTTCTTGGAGTGATGTTTGTTGTTCCACTCCTGAGGAGGGTAACAGCAATCCTGAGCTTCCTCCATCTGTCTGACTGTAGATTGGTGGAGTCCAAACTCTTTAGAGATGGTTCTGTAACCTTTTCCAGCCTGATGGCCCTCAACTACTATTTTTCTGAGGTCCTCAGGAATCTCCTTTGTTCGTGCCATGATACACTTCCACAAGCATCTGCTGTGAAGATGAGACTTTGATAGATCCCTGTTCTTTAAATAAAACGGGCTGCCCACTCACACCTGATTGTCCACCACTGACTGAAAACATCTGACTGAATTTCACCTCAAATTAGCTGCTAAACCTAGGGGTTCACATACTTTTGCTACTCAATGATCCGTAATAGTGGATCATTTTCATCAATAAATAAATGACCGAATGTAATATTTCTGTCTCATTTGTTTAATTGGGTTCTTTATCGACTTTTAAAACTTGTGTGAAAACCTGATGGTGTTTTAGATCATATTTTTGCAGAAATCGAGAAAATTCTAAAGGGTTCGCAAACTTTCAGCACCGCTGTACATTACAGACATGTTCTTTTCTCTCATGTTTTATCTCTTGGTTTCTCCTTGGCTCTGTCTCTCAGACGCTGACTCCGACTCCGACTCCGACTGAAGCGGGGACTGGGCTGTGAAGGACCCGGGAGAGCAGCCGCTCCTGTGCCTGAGGGGAATAAAGCAAACTGTGCAGGTTTACATTCAGGCTCAGGATTGCTAATGGGACGCACACACACGCGCACACACACACACACACACACACACACACACAGAGTACATGCACACTTTTCTTCACTACTTCCTCTTGAGCACAATTTACCCAGAATGCATTGCTGCACTCCTGTAACTCGACCTGATCATGTCTCTATTGTAAAAATACTGAAATGTATGAATATGTATGAATATGCAAATTAGGAAACTCTCGAACATATGAACTAGTTTGCATAATAATTTTACATTATAACAAGTATACTGAACTATAATTATCCTCCAATAATTTGCATATTGGACCGTTATAGGTTTACACCGATTTTGTGACTTCACCATAGCCCCGCCCTTTTTGCCCTAAAGGGAGAAACTGAAGTGAATTAATCATTTGTGTAAATCCCTCGAGTGCGTTCCTCCTGAACAGTGTGTTCTGATACGCACTGCACACACTCCCTCTGTGCTACAAGTGCACGCTTCAGTCACACGCGAGGGGAAGTCAATAATAATAATAATAATAATAATAATGAGGTGTTTGTCCTGCAGTGACCAAAGCATTGAAGCCTTTACTTCAGGGTGACCTTTTGGGTGACTGTGACCTGATGACCTTTAACCTTCTGTGTGCAGTGCCTTTTATAAAGCCATATGCTGGAGGCTTCTCTGGATGTTAATTATTCTTGTTCTTGAAAGATTTTCTTTTGAAAGTGAGGAAACTGTTCCCTTTAGAAACTCTTTCTGCACAGAACCCTGCATGAGGAACACACTGAGGAACCGAAAATATTTTAAAGCACCAAAAGGTTGTTTTAATGTTAGAATCGGAAGCCTTTCAAACAATGTTTAGTGTGCGTGTGTAGGATTTCTGTAACTAACCACTGCTTTATTTTCTTTTTTTTGCACCAAAAATCTGAACTGTAACTGAGTTGATTCACTCACTGTGAATGTTTGTAGTGACAGATGGGTGTCTGGTCACATCCCTCTGTCCTCTGTCCGCTCACGTGTGTTTGTGTATTGTGTGAATTTGCACGTGTATTTGTGTGTCACTCCCACTGGCTGTGTTTATGAGTGAACAATAACATGGCACCGTTTCCTCTCATTGTGTGTTTTTCTGAAGCCTTGATCTAAATGCGAGTCTCCATCTTTCAGATACGGCACAATGGAGCGTAAATGGTGTACGAACGAACGCAAAGTGATCAGTACAGCATTATTAATTCAATTTTAGGATAAATACAGAGGTGATTACAGGAAATCGTGTGTGCTGATTGTTGAGAAATAGTCCAAATTTCTCAACCAATCCCTTCGAGCGACTCGGCAAAATGGCGTCCAATCGCTTCGTCACTGTGAGTGCGGAAGAATTACAGATGATGAAAGAAAACGCTGCTCCTAAAAGCACTAAAGATGCGCTGAAGTTTGGTCTAAAACTATTCAAAGGGAAGGTGGGGTTGGGATTTATTTTATAGATTTCAGAACAAAGTATTTTATGTGACTCGGCGTAGATCAGTGACACGAGTCTGCGCCACAACGTTATTACACTTACAGGAAGATTTTGAAGTTTTAAATAAATTATTTTTTAAAATAATCACCTGTGTATTTGTACTAAAACAATTATCCACCTCAGGCTCAGTGAATATCGGTGAATAATAACCTCAACTTCACAGTGACTTCGTCTCAGTTATTATTCACCAATAATCGCTTCACCTTTGCTGAATAATTGTTAAATAAAATGTTAAATTGTCGTATAATGTAAGTGTTTTAACGACACTGAATTGAGGAAGAGGTTTCAGATCTTTGTGTTGTGCCTGACTGAGATAATATTAGCTCGCTAGCTGACATTGGCTAATCCACCATTTAAACCAAAGTCGTGTCAGTAGAAGTCGAGAATGCAATGAAAACAAAGTGCAGTGAACATTTACACTCAACACACCCAACTTTTCCGGAATAAATCCCTGCTCTCACTGATGTTCCTCTCTCTCAGAGTCTGCAGTGAAACACACCTGAGTGGAGAAGAGCTCGTTTATTCTCCTCGCGTTCCTTTAAAATCCTCACCAAGATCATCCCAGAGTTCACTCACACCATACACTCACTAATACAGGATTATGAAACTGAGAGACTCCTCACTGTTTGGGGTTTTGCCTTCACTTCGTTCACTTGAGTTGAACCAGAACCCTCTGAGGGTCTGACAGAGGACACGCCTTTACTGCAGACCTGCCCACAGATTCAGGTGTGTGCTGGAAAGTGTGTGTTCATGAGGCTCGACTGCCATGTCATCAACCACGCCCTTTTATTTCTCACCAAATAAAACACGTTAATCAGAAGGAGAAACAGTGGGAGAGAGATCAGGGTCAGCTCAACTCCATCTGTCCTCAAAAGGACACAACACTTTTATTTATGGAGGTGAAACTTAAAATGAGTTTGGCTCGAGTCCCATTCACTGCCATGGGAAGGGGCGGGGTTAAAAACTGTCCTGCAGCCAGCCACTAGAGGGCATCAGAGACATTTCACTTCCTCGGAGTGCGCGCACACACACACACTGCTCTTCACTATACAGCCGTTATACTGCTTTATAACTCACACTGAGCTCGAGCCCCGTCCTCTACACCACAACACATCTCACTGAGCTCGAGCCCCGCCCTCTACACCACAACACATCACACTGAGCTCGAGCCCCGCCCTCTACACCACAACACATCACACTGAGCTCGAGCCCTGCCCTCTACACAACAACACATCACACTGAGCTCGAGCCCTGCCCTCTACACCACAACACATCACACTTATTATATATTATTACTGCTGCTAGTACACGATTAGCATAATTTTATTTTCGTGCACACTTCATGTCTCAGTATTTTCTGGTTTAAACTGAGAATGTTGTTTTGTTTAATAAAAACAGAAAAAGAGAACAGAATATTTTTGTTGATTTGTGAATTAAATTATAAATTTAAACATTTTAAAATAACTTGGGAAAAAAAAATCAGTCTGAAGGTTGAGAACTGATTTTGGATAAAAACAAACGACGGCGGCATTCAGTTCAAATTTATTCATTTCTCAAACAAGCAGAGGATTTGTGTAAAATGAGTTTGTGTAAATCGACACAGCTCCATAAATACAAAAATACAGATGTGTGCGCAGCTGTGTTCCTGCTGAAACCGTCCCAGTGTGGGATTATTCCAGCCCCATTCACACAGAAAAGGGATCAATCATCAGCCACAACATTATTCACACAGATTAATTTATCATTATTAGAAAACCTCACAGCCGAGGAGTTTCATTACACAATCAGAGTATAAACACACACACATACTCACTCTCACACCCACACACTCAACACACACACACACACACACACACACACTCAACACACACACACACACACACACTCACTCAACACACACACACACACACACAGTGCTGATGTCAAGAAACAAAACTTTCATTAAACAGTCATTTGATTGTCCTTCGATATGTTCACACAGTGTTCCTTCAAATATTTAAATTATTACAGTTACACTGATTCAGGCTCCGTCTCAAATCACACACTAACACTACACACTAACACTACACACTAACACTACACACTCTGTAGTGAACTTTATAGTACCTGAATGTTTGTAGTGCAGAAATCAAACTTTAAAGTTAAGATTTTAAACAAATCAATCAATCTCTCCTGATTTCATGTTGGTTTTATTATTTCACTGAATTTTATTTCATTTTTGTAATTTACCCAAATGCTCATACGCTAGTGACTAGTTTAAGTGCTCGCGACTCGGCCTGAGTCACCCTGATCACTACAACTGAGCGCGAGCGAGTGACCAAAGCGCTACAGAGTTTCGCTCTTATTTTCCTTCTGATTGGGACTTTTCAGCTAAACACGATGGCTCCACCCACTCCTAAATGTATAGCAGGCTAATCACGGCTAACTGCTAATCACAGCTAACGGCTAATCACGGCTAACTGCTAATCACAGCTAACGGCTAATCACAAACGCCGCTGATTAATCCAAACACTAACAGCACAAATATTAGCAAACAACCACTCGCTAACAAAACAACGATAACCGCGATCGTTAGTGACTCGCAGACATCCAAGTCTCGTTTATTCACATCAAAATTTCACTTTAAATCTCTGACAATCCGTTCAGAAAAATATTGGTTTACTTTTATTTTTCCAAAATATCTTTGTCTTCTATCACAGAGAGAATGTTCAGCGTGACTGAGTCGAGGTGGAGAGACGACAGAGCGAGTCGATTAAACGTAAACATTATTGTTTTAAAATCTATAAAACTGTGTATGAGGGGCAGAAGATGACTACAGTAGTGCACACTACAGCGAGGGGAAATAAAACACTGCAACACTGAGCTCATCACACAGTCAATCAAATGGATAAACACACACACACACACACACACACACACACAACTAGTACCAAAGGAATGTTTTCAGAATAAAATCACACACAGATTAAAGAGGTT
This sequence comes from Notarius kessleri, assembly GCA_025212355.1. NCBI lineage: Eukaryota > Metazoa > Chordata > Actinopteri > Siluriformes > Ariidae > Notarius > Notarius kessleri. Next base: position 38,508,825 of record JAOBAM010000020.1, read on the forward strand.
TTTACAGAGTGTGGTCCAAATTTCAGAATAAAAACCAAACAGAACAAAAAAAATAAAAAACCTTTTCATTTGGTTATTAAATTATTTAAATGAATATCATGCTATTTTCTGCTCATTCATTTACAGAATGTTTAATTAACATCCGAGTTTTATTTCTTTTGTGTTTATGTTCTTTATCACTAATGAGTGAAAAGCCGCGATGCTAACAGCCAGAATCTCACCAGTGTTATCAGCGAGCCAAAACGCTAAAACAAGCCCCACAGATCCGCGCTACTGCTAATGAGCACAGAGGAATCACAAACAGCCCGAGCGTGCATCAGGAGCATAAACATTAGCATTTAGCGCTGAACAGCACAAATTTCAAACGTTTTACACACACAAGCCCAAATATTCAGAATTCATTCAGCAACTCGCTGAAAAGCTAATGATGAGCACTGATGATCATGAAGAATATAAAACGCTATAAATGAACACAAACACTCATAACCAGCTGATTCCTGCACAGAAATCACCCAGAGGTTCACGACTCGTCACGAACGCTGGTGAGTAGAACAAATGCTAGCTAACAGCCCGAGTGTGAATAACAAGCCTACACACTAGCAACTAGCCCTTAATAGCACAGACTCAGAAATTATTCCACACACTAGCAGATACTCGTCAGGAATGTTAAATGCTGGTGACTCAAACACTACGACACACACACACTCAGAGCTAGCTGAAACACTAGCGACACACACACACACACACTCAGAGCTAGCTGAAACACTAGCGACACACACACACACACACACACACAGCTGAAACAGTGACTAGCACAGAGGATGATTAATCGCAAACGCTAGTAACTGGACGGTGTGTTCGTGATTAGCTCAAACGTAGATGCTAACTACAGAAATAAAAACACATTAAGAGCAGAATTTAAAACTCAGAAACAAACATTTTGAGGTGAAGTACAAACACACACACACCTCAGAATTCGTACATGAATGTTTATGAATCAGTTAGAAAGACATTTGGTCCCAAATTAACCTTCAGATCCGTTCTGGGTCCTCTGAAGGTTACAGTGTGGAGTGTGTGTAATGTGTAGTGTGTGTAGTGTGTACGGTGTGTGTGTAATGTGTAGTGTGTAATGTGTGTACGGTGTGTGTGTGTGTAATGTGTAGTGTGTGTAGTGTGTACGGTGTGTGTGTGTGTAATGTGTAGTGTGTAATGTGTGTACGGTGTGTGTGTGTGTAGTGTGTAGTGTGTAATGTGTGTACGGTGTGTGTGTGTGTAGTGTGTATAATAAGTAGTGTGTAATGTGTGTAGTATGGAGTGTGTATGGTGTGTGTAGTGTGTATACATCAGTAAGATGATAAAGTGGTACAGCGATCATACAACTTCATTAATCCAAAATAAACACAGCAAGTGAGACTTCATCTGAAGTGTGTGTGTTTAGTGAGTGAGTGTGTTTAGTGAGTGTGTGTGTTTAGTGAGTGTGTGTGTGTGTGTGTGTTATTCAGGTCGTGTCTCCATGTCGCTGCGTGAGGCCGTCCTGGCGCGTGTGTATTCACTGGTCTGTAGGGGGCGCTGGTCTCCTAACCGCCACTGTCTCACACACACACCCGTGTTCACACCGTACACCAACATCACCACGAAGCCAAAGATCTGTAACACACACACACACACACACACACACATTATATATCTATGTATTTATAGAGAGTGTATCAGAGTAATGAGGAATGAAATGTGTAATGTCGTTACCACGGCAGCAATTTCTGCTCCACTCTTGTGATTGAGTGTCGCCAACACCACTGAGGCGATGAAGAAGAACAGCGCACAGCACGCAGCGTTAATCAGGTCCTGCACACACACACACACACACACACACGAACATTAAAAGCTGCACTTTATTCCCAGTGAGCAGGTTCAGCGGAGTGGATATGCAGTGTCCACATTCTGCCATGAGGTGGCGCACTAACACTCAACTAACATTAAACAAACACTGCTCAGACACGAAGAGGAAACTAACGCGAAACTCAAACTCCACAGCCTTCTTTGGTTCGAGTATCCAAGTCCTCTCCTCCACCATCTTTAACCAGGGAGCGTGAGGTCTGAACCTGCTGCACAGGCAGAACCGTCAGAAGGCTGCAGGTTCTAATCCGAGATCATCTGCTCTCGTAATGCTGCAGTGTCATTGCACCTGCTCTCTCCTGAACACCTCGAGGCCTCCGACCCTGAGGTCAGGGTTCTGTTTGTCGACTCCAGTTCAGTCTTTAATCGTGTTCTCCCATCCAGGCTGCGTGAGAAACTCTTTAATATCGTACCTGAACAGTTCCTGTGCCGAAGGCTCTGTGGTGTTTTGTTGGAGACGACGCAGGTGCTGAAACCTCACAATAAATTCCCTAAAGCGTTACCCATTCGCACAGGGGCCCCACAGAGGCGTGTCCTGTGCCCACTCCCAGTCTGTTTGGATGTTTATATTCACTGATGACACCACAGTCGTGGATTTGATCTCAAACAGTGCAGTGATGAACCAGCTGAGACATGTGAGGTTTTATCTCTGGTGGACTGACGCAACGCAAAGAACCTGGTCCTCAGTCCAAGGAACGAGTCGTGGACTTTCACAGGAGCTGAGGGAACCACATACACTTGGACATCAACAATACTCAGTTTCAACACATGGGCAGCTCCAGACTCCTGGGAGTGATGATCTACTCCAGTGTGAATGGAAGACAACACCACCAACATTCTCAAAGAAGAGCACCAGAGACGGTTCTTTATCAGAGCACTGAATAAAAGCGGGATGTCCCTCCAGGAGCAGCCTGGTGCAGTTCCACAGAGCAGCAGTGGAGGGCGTCATTACTTCTGCACTAAGTGTGTGGTTTGGCAGCATGTCAGCTGAATACAGGAGACAGTTAGATGTCGAGGTGTTCACTGTATCCAGAAGTGCTGGTTTTTACAAGGTTAGATTACAAAAGAAGGTTCTGAAAGTTCTAAAAGTTCCTCTCACCCGGATTTAACCTTTTAATTTCATTCCATCTCACAGAAGACTAAACGCTTTAAGCCCAGAACATCCAGGTTTGAGAAGAGCACAAATCCATCAGGTATCTCTCCCTCCTTCGCTCTCTAACTCGGCCCTGTGGGCTCCTCGGCGGGGTGAAGAACGCTGCAGGAACACGGGTGGATTTAATGTACCTGAACCTGAACCACTTTATTGAGTGAGTTGTTTGATGTTGCTGCTGATCTCCTCCCAGGTGCTCAGGGTTTGTCTGCTGCTTTCTGAGTGTTTAATTTAATGTTGAGCGCACTCACATACATTCCAATCAACCACACGGACATAAAGCGATGAATCTACAGTGGTGCTTGAAAGTTTGTGAACCCTTTAGAATTTTCTATATTTCTGCATAAATATGACCTAAAACATCA
>JAOBAM010000020.1:38513973-38526287 GCA_025212355.1 Notarius kessleri
AGGGAATGAGTCGTCTTTAACTTTATGCCTTTTGGAGATCATTTCATCTTCAACTTGCTTAACTGTTCACAGTAACAATTTTGACTGGGGTGCACAAACTTTTGCACACCTGTATTAAAGTGAAGCTCAATTTCTCTAAAACTTGTAAAAAAAATAAAAAATAAAAATGCTGGAATAAAATATTCCTCAGGTGCTGAGCTGAAAGTTTCCATGGCAGGAGATGTGGACTGAAGTCTGAACACAGCAATGTGCTGAAACTTCCCTTTTGTTGTGAAAGTGAAAGCATGAAAAGTTTTCTTCTTCATCAACACAGAGTGACAGTAAAGAACAGGAGAGGAAAAAAGAAAGAAAATACAAAACAATTCCTCAAATTAAATCTGTATTTCACTTCTATTCTCTAAAACTCTGAACCTCCTGACTGAGGAGATCCAGCTCACAAACTGCTTCATCCTCACTTCTCCTCACAATCCTTCACATTCTCAGCCGGTAATAATTTAACCCGCTGTGTGTTGAACAGTTTAATCGGGAATCTCACCTCACCTGCTCCGTCTGAGACCCAAACACGCTTTCTGCTTTCGGAACGCTTCACTTTACGTCACTTTGTGCTGTTTGGGTTGCCAGATTGGACAGTGTGAGGTTGCGCGATTTCCTCTGTTGTAGAATCGACTGTAAGGCAGGTCATGAGATGTTGCATGAGCGATGTTTGGGTGTAAAATACCAATATGGCAACCGGAAGAGGGGTTGCCAGAGTGATAGTAGCCACTGCATTATCCAACCCCTTTACCCCGATTTACGATAAATAATCCAAATTTAACCTGTATAAAATATGTACAAGCAATTATTTATTCGTTGAGTCATAAATGAAATAATTGATCGATTGATTTACTACATTGAGACAAAGCCGTGAAGAACACTAATTAGTTTCCATGTAGATGAATAGAATGACAATAAACCTTTCTGCTCTACTGGTTGTTTGTTTGTTTGTTTGTTTGTTTGTACAGGGCTGGTGTTGGGATTCAGAAACTGCCCACTGACTGAAGATAATCCTGAAGGTTCCTGCGGGGTGCCAATACTTTGTGCACAGGATGCAGATGGACTGCCCGGTTTGTCCAGCAGGGGTCGCAGCAGTGTGCAAAACTCGAACACGCACACGGAAATGACGCACTCAGATTTGAAAACGGAAGCGTGCTGAGAGAAATTTACTGACGTCACGACGCAGAGGCGGAGCTTCGGACTGGTAAACAAGTGGAGCCGCTTCAGCAGAACACAAGCAGCAGTTCTTTATTTACTCACACAGAGTTACTCACACAGAGGGGCAGAGGGTTACTCACACAGTGTTACTCACACAGAGGGGCAGAGGGTTACTCACACAGTGTTACTCACACAGAGGGGCCGAGTGCAGAGGGTTACTCACACAGTGTTACTCACACTCTAGCCTGCGGGGGGTCCTCAAGCCTGCGGGGGGGGGTCCTCTAGCCTGCGGGGGGGTCCTCTGCTCCTCTGATGATCTGGAAAACCCAAACATCTCGCATGCTCCTGGTTTTATTCTGAAATCTTCTTTAGATTGTTTATTCGCAGTTGGGTGTGACATTTTCCACACAGTGATTTACACAGAGCTAAAGGGGGAGTGTTGACTCCAGGCTGATCCTCAGAGACCAGTGTGTGGAGCAGCTGCTTCTCGCCGCAGTGAAGCCTTCAGTTAGAGTTTGTAATCTGTGATAGAAGTGTTGACTTTTTCTGCCTTTTGTTCCTCAAAGATCTAAAGTGTGATTTGGAGTTTGATTAATGTCTCGAAGAGTTCTGTGTTGGGTTTTTCACTATTTTTTTTTTCTTTGTATGTTTGTGACTGCTGATCATCTCAATTTCTCCATGAACACTGGTGTGTGTGTGTGTGTGTGTGTGTGTGCCTGCAGCTTTGTGGAGGGTCAGTGTGGATTCTCCTTCAGGGCGTCGCAGCTGTTTCCTGTGTTTCACCTCTTCAGGTCTTAAAACTTTATTCAGACACAAATTAAAGTAACACTGAACTCATGGGGGGTGTAAACTTTTGAACAGAGTTAATAGAGGCCTGAGACTGTAATATTCAGGCTGTGAAGGTGTTAAATACAGAATGGTGTTTTTTCCAACTTGTAATCAAGGGTGTGTAAACTTTTGCACTGTGTGTGTGGTAAATGTGTGATGTCACTGAAAAAAACCCTTTATTTCTGCTTTATAATGAACGAATGCTTCAGTTCCTCAGTGTTGAGGTTTAAGCACTCTGTGCTCCGAGGAAACGAAGCTCTTCATCATTTTTCAGTAAAATCGTGTTTGAGTTGACTGTAACTGGATCAGCGCCGGATCACTGCCTCACTCTGGAGTCGAGCTAAATTAGGAATAAATCCAGCCGCTGTTCAAAATAAACTTGACAAGCAAAAGGACACGGGGCAGTGAGGACAGGGACGGCTGACAAGTCTGTGTGTGTGTGTGTGTGTGTGTGTCTCTCTCTCTCTCTCTCTCTCTCTCTGTCTGTGTGTCTCTCTATCTCTTTCTGTCTCTCTGTGTGTGTGTGTGTCTGTCTGTCTCTCCCTCCCTCTCTGTGTGTCTCTCTCTCTCTCACACACACACACACACACACACGAGTCGTTCAGGAATGTTGGCACTGAACACGGTGTTGTGGATTAGAAGGTTGTCCTGAGTTTCACAGTGAGTTGTTCACACACTCCGTACACACTCTGCTTACAGACTCACAACCAGGACAGTATCAGTGTGTTTCATCTCAGTTGATTTCCTGTGAGAGACATTAATGCGAGTGTGATACTTCACTCACTGTCTGGAGAAACCGTTCATTATTCTTAACAATTCACCAAACTCTCAAAGAACCCTTTTCCTTTGTCCGAGTGTACAGATGGAGGAGTCGGAGCAGTGTTGATCAGATCAGAAACCAGGCTGGAGCCCAGCAGCAACAGTGATGTTCACAGCCAGAAGACTCACGATACCTGTATGTTCTCGTTCTGCTTCCAGACTCGAGAAGGAGAATTTCTGAAAATGATCGGTAAAGTCCTAATGCAGATCCTGTTGGGTGGTGGAGGAGAGGAAGCGGATGGTGTTGTGGAGGAGAACGAGAGCTGTGTGGAGCTGCTGGAGTCTGAAGATGGGGACTGGATCATCATAAATATACCAGGTGTGAGACCTTACACACAGAGACCTGCAGGAGGAGCTGTTTATATCAGGATTGGATTACGTGTGTGTGTGTGTGGAGAACTCATCTCAAGGTCTTCTTGTAGAAGATCCTCTGGAGAATCTGCTGATCAAGCATCCCAGCATGTCTGTGTACCAGACGTGCCATCAGAGGATGAACGAGGAAGATGTTTGTGATCAAGAAGATTCTTCCAGGTCACTCAAATTTTTCAAAATTATTAGCAATTAGTGTGTGTTTGTGTGTTTTGACTGTAACACCTTCCAGATGATTGGTCAGTGTGTTGGTATTGATTACTTCTATCGAACAGCAGCTCTGACTGGAGTGCAGCTTCACATCACGGCTTTATCATTAACGAGCTCATTCTGTCTAATACCGGTACATTATTGTTTCCATAGTAACAGCAGCTCATTCCCAGGGTGAAGTTTACTGTAAGGAGAAATGTGCGTGTCGTCTCTGTAAGGAGTCTCCAGTGTGAGTGCTGTGTATCAGTTAGAGGTGAAGCTGGAACTCTCAGTTCTCTGAGATCTTCAGCACAGAGGAGTTTACACTTCTCTACAGTTTCTCAGGAACACGATGAAACAAGCTGCGATTTTTTATATTATTAACTTCAAGAGAAATAATAAAGAGAGGCAGGTGAAGGAACGACTGTTTGTAGCTGCTATAACGTCAGTGAGAACACGAACTCACTCATTTCACCGACATTCCACAACATTTAATGTAACTATAAATGGATAAAAAAAAGTTCTGTCTAATAACACACACAGTGTTTATTAATTCTATAATAGAATCCTAATGTAAAGTGCAGTCATCAGTTCTGCAGCAGTGTTAGAGATCTGCTCAGTGTTTCTTTGCATCGCAGCAAGAAGATCAGACAGTGAAAGGAAAAGCTGGAATGATGAACCGTCACTCCGTGTGTCTGAGGTTCAGCAGGAATTCTGACCAGTCAGGAACGTGATCATTACACAGACACACACACTGCGGTCCAAAATACTCAACTTTACCTTCACTGTGTGTGTGTGTGTGTGTGTGTGTGAGAGAGAGAGAGAGAGGATAAATGAGTTTAATATAAACAGAATGAGACTGAAGTCAGTTTAGACAGGAAATTAAAATATCGCATGGAAGGTAGCTGTGTGTGTGTGTGTGTGTGTGTGTGTGTGTGTGTGTGGTTTTGGTTGGATGGGAATGTCCTCCAGGAATGTGCAGCTTGGTGGAAATAAAAGTTCAACTTTTCACATTGCTGTGCTGTTTCTGATGGATGTGAAAGAAAATAAAGAACAGAGTTAAATTATAAATAGATGGATGGATGGATGGATGGATGATGAATAAAACCCACTTTCTGCTTTTGTTTATCCAAATTAAATATCCCACAAATTTACATCATATTCAACAGAATATTAAAAAATACAGAAGAGTTTGAGTTCAAGTGCATCATAACGTTCACCTTCCACTGGAGTGAGAGTTCTTACAGTAACACCAGGGATTTCACACACCTGCATCATGGTGGTAATGGTACATAATGGTGTTTAATGGTGTTATGTGGTAAACACTGACTCACCACTAAGCTCCAGTTGATGTGTGTGAGTTTGGTGTGCAGGTTGAGGATGAAGAGCAGGAGTAAGAGTCCCGTCACCACAAACGAGCTGCAGCTCACAAACTCGAACAGATAAACTCCGGCACAGGGAGAACACATCATCACCGTCTCAATGCAGATAAACGCAATGAGGGACAGAACCTGCCCAGGAACACACACACACACACACACACACACACACACACACACACACACACACACACATTCATATGCATTACAATGTGTTTGTGTGTGTTAATTTGTCTTGCTGTGAGTTAATGTGCGTCAGTAAAATGTTGTATTGTAGACGTGCGGGATGATCATGTGATTCTCTCTCACACACACACAGAACAGGACCCACTGGTTTGATTTGTTCCCTTCCTGTTCTAGACCTGAACATTTAACATACAGGTGTTTCACCATTTTTAAAACCAACACTGTCCTTCTGCTCACACACACACACACACACACGCACATGCACACGCACGCACATGCACACACACACACGCACGCACACACGCACGCACATGCACACGCACGCGCGCACACACACACACTTTATAGGGAAGATTTTCAGCAAACTGCACATTACTGTGGCTAAAGTTTTATCCATCTGAATCGCACTTAAAACCTCAAGAGAAAACACACACACACACACACACACACACACACTCCTAAATCAGAAATGTTTTTATTTATTTTCACTAACCTCAGAGTAAATTAAATCTGTGTGAATGTTATAATCAGAACACTTACACAGGACCAGTGTCTGCATTTCCATGACAACAGAAAGTGATGTGAAAGTGTAATGAAGATTTAAACTCTATTAGAAATGTTGACGATGCACTCATTTCTGTGTTTGTGTCCTGTGTGTATCTGAGCAGACGAGCGTGACGATTGCTGTGGACTTGAAAGCGTTTAATCTGAGAGGAAATGAAGCGTCTTGGTCGCGTCCCAAATCACCTTCATCACAGTCAGGAGATCTGATTTACGATTCTGGAGCTGCTTCAGTTTCTGCCGTTTATCTCACACACACACACAGTTTTGGGAAAAGCTCAGAAAAACAAGAGTGTGGTTTCTCTCTCTCACACACACACACACACACAAGCATCTGGAATTCTCATCTAACTCCACACACACTTTAGCGTCCTTGAGATAATATTGAACTTTCCTTTGCAAGTTTTTGAACTGAAACCCAACACACACACACACACACACACACACACACACACACACAGATTCAGACTCTGATAAAGTCTCTGATACATTTCTGTCCCGTTATAAAAGCAGTGTGAGGACGGCTGTCTCCTGAGAGTCCGTGTTCTTGACATTCTGGGAGACGGCATTCCCATAATTCACTTCACCGTGACGGCGTGAGGAATGTGGCGCAGATGTAAAGCCGTGTCTGTTCTGTCCAGTTGAATTTTCTGAATCTTTTCAGCGATCGGAGACATTCTGAGTCAGTAAAATGATTCATTCAGATTTGCTCACAGATTCATCCAGTCCGATTCCTCCATGTAAAACGAAAAAACATCCCGGGTTGTGTAAAATAGCTAAGAACTGCTACTATTGTGTTGTTTTGTGTGTAGAAACAGAATTATTTTTCACATCCAGGACCAACACGCTCCTGTGAGGATGACCAAGACTCACTGATTCACAGAAAGAGAGAGGAGTGACTCTTGGTCATGACTGAAAGATTCACTAATTCACGTAACAAGAGACAAGTCAGTCAATGCTGTTCATGACTTAATGATTCACTGAACACAAGGAGGGAATCTCAGTGATGATCAAATGATTCACTGAATGAGAAAAAAATGAATCTCAGTCATGACCGATAAATTCACCGACTCTTGCTCACTTTGGTTTGTTTTCTCCTGAACTGATTCATTTCAAGAACCAGTTTGAGCACTCACTCACTCTCTCTCACACACACACACACACACACACACACACACACTATTGGTGCCGATCATGGCTGATGAAGACAATGTAAAAACTCAGAGGAAACAGGAACAAACACTTGACATACGTCAGGAACGAAGCCTGAACACGAGGCCTGGTTCTCGAAAGTGAAGGTCAGTCCGGACTTTAGACGAGTTACTCAATAACCTCAAGGAGAAAAACTTTAAAACACAGCGGTGAAGGTGAAAATCTCAAACGTGAGGAGGCATTACAGTTCACACAGAAACACGACACTGTTTCTATTCAGCACTCAGGACCTGACGGACACACGGAACACTCAGAACTGGACTCAGTGGAGTTCATCACACAGTCAGGGTTTAATACTGCACACACACACACACCTCAGACGTCACCACACACTAAAGCACTATTCACAGGTTCAGTGAGAGTCATGGACATGCTGGCGGAGTTTGTTGAAAACAGAGTTACGCACAATTCGGACCTCGAGCTCGCGCTTTTCCTCACATGATATCAAGCTTATCTGTATCGCGCTTTTAACAATAAACATTGTCGCAGAGCAGGCTCAAGTGAGGAGCTGAAGCCCATCAGCGTGTTTTCTTCCACACAAACATGGACATTATATCAAATCTCCTCCATCCCGCACACACACACACACACACACGAGTTCATCACCTCCATTTAGAGTCTCATGGCTTCATGAAGTTCTGCTCGAGTCACTGTCAGAGCTCAAGATCAGAACATCTGGTGTAAAATAACAGTGTGTTCTGCATCAGGTGCTTTTCTCTGATGTATATAAAGTGTGTAGTGAGTGACACTGACACACACACGCGCGCGCGCACACACACACACACACACACACACACGCGCGCGCACTGTCTGAAACGGCGACAGACGAATCTGTGGCGTGGACTTCATGGCCTCGAAGCTTTTCTTTGTGCAGCTCTCCGTCCTTCTCCTGACCTTCTGGAAAGGAAACATCTCAGCTGTGTGAGATAAGACCAGAGTCATAAGACACACACACACACACACACACACACACACACAGAGCCACGCCCTCCTGTAGTACGCACTACTGAGAATACATTCCTCAAGCCACTTTTCAAAATTCTACAGCAAGACGAGTGTAAAGATTCAACTCAAGTCCTCCAATCAGGCTTCACTTCCTGTCACTGTGATCCCCAACTGATACAGACACCCACATGGGCGGGGCCTGATACTCTAATGCACACACCCTCTTCATTAACAGACCTCTGAGACTCCACCCAGAATGTAGCCCAAGCAACTAACCACAACACTGAGAATCAGATTGTTCGTTCAGTCCATTATTATTGGCACCCTTTAACCAAATGACCAAACAAAGAAATATATTCAATAAATAAGTGACATTTTGAGCTTAAACATACAGGGTGTTTCAAACATTTAACAACATTATTAGCACCCCTTTCATTCATATCTATCAAAGCCCCTCCCACAGGTCTAAGTCTACTCTTAACCTCCTGGCAGAGGCAGGACACACAGTGGGGCTTCCAAATGGCACAAGAGAAAACCCACGATCTCATTCGAGTGTAACTGACTGTGGGAGGAGCATACTCTCTCTTCCCTGTCAATCACAATCATACGAGCCAATCATGAGGGTTTCAGAGTCTGATCTGACAGAGAGGTTCATCTCCAGGCGAGGCGTAACCTCCCGGCAGAGGCAGCACACACACGGGTTAGACCTTCAGCAACCTGCTGCAGAATTCATGACATTATCAAACTTTTATCGTGGTTTATGTGCCAGGTGTCTAAAAGAGAAAGAAAAGCTGTGGTGCATATCCAGTACCAGTCAAAGTTTGTACACCCCTTCTCTACTCATCCACAGGTGTTTCTGTATCGTGACAATTCTCTACACTGTAGAACAAAACTGAAGACATCAGAACTATGAAATAACATCTGGAACATATTCAGAATTACGAGGTAAACAAAAAAAGTGTGAAACAAACAAACAAACAAACAAACAATCTGTTTGATATTCTTCAGCGTATCCAGTGTTCCCCTTCATGACGCTTTACTGTCATTCTCTTACCCAGCTTCATGAGGGAGTCACCTGGAACGCTTTTCAACTCACAGCTGTGTCTCGTCAAAAGGTCATTAGTGGACGGGTTTCTCACCTTCTTAATGCGTTTGAGATCAAACAGTAAACAATAAACATACTGAATGAATAAATAGCCCTGTTGCACAACTGTCAAAAGTCCCTTCCCACGCCATGTGGCGCACAGGGCGGCGCCGATCTCCGTTTCCCTCGGCCTCTCGCCTATTACATAGCTAGGGTTACAGCGGGGGGCGTGTCCTCTGGTAACCGCGAGAGTTTGACTCCCCACTCGCATCTGTATTGCAGCGTGCCTTGCCAGACGGCAGTAGATACTATTTTTTATGATGGTCTTTGGTACGACCCGACCGTGAATAGAACTCAAGATCTCCCAATCGAGAGGCGGACACGCTAACCACCAGGCCAATTTGTGGTATTGCACAACTGTAGTAATCCGTATTATGTCAAGAACCGAACAACTGAGTAAACAGAAACAACATCCATCATTACTTTAAGACAGGAAGTGACTTTTAATTCATAAAAATACATTTTATTAGATTTAGATTAGAATTAGAAGGAGTGTACAAACTTTTGACTGGTTCTGGAAATGTTAGAAAATCCCCAGTTATTCTGATGTTTTCTGCAGATTGTGTGAAATAAACCCAGCTAAAGGTGTTTCAATCAGATTCTTCAGGTTTGGGTTGTGAGTTTGTTCTCGTCCGTCTCTGACGCGTCTGTTTTACTTAATGACTTCCTCAGTTTCATGGCGTTTCCTGTTGGGATGCAGCTCTTCACTGTAAAACTTAGAGCTGAGTCAGCACACTCAAAGATCTGATGTGTGTGTGTGTGTGTGTGTTTGCTTTGTGCTTTTCTGCTCTTTTCTAGAACATCTGGTGGAGGAACAGACGTACAAAAATGCAATACATCCCTGAGTAAGGCGCCTCCCTGCTGTCTCACTGTCCCGAACTCTCATTTATATCTCACTCACACACACACACACACACACACACAGCACAACTGCAGTAGAGAGAGATTAGAGTAAAAAATAAAGCAGTTTAATGTTCCCTTAAATTTACCTCCAACAAGTAAAAGTGGACGTGTGTGTGTGTGTGTTTTATAAACAGGACTAGAAGAGTGTACAGGATCATGATTCAGAAAATTCTCCTTATTCTGTTTTTGTACTAAAGTGTAAATCCCTGTACGTTAATGTTGGTGTAATGAGGAAGTGAAGAGGAACACAGTGAGCGAAAGACATCGGGCTGTGAGCAGCCGGACTGCGTTACTGCGGTGTGTTTCACTCGGGTGACTGAACCGAACCGGAGTGACGGATCACAACAACATCCAGAACGTAACTGCGAGGGCGGGGAGACTCGGAAATCTGATCTCAGGTGTAGATCAGAGAAAACAGAGTTTCTGCTGATAAACTCAGGGAGTGAAATCTTTCCTGTAAATGCACAGCTCTCGCTCTCTCTCGCTCTCTCTCTGTTTACTTTCATTTATTAAAACCCGTCTGCTCTACACAATAATTTAAAAAAGTAAACTCAATCAAGAAAATAAATTGTAAAATATCTGTCTGTGATTAGAGAAATGACAAAGTTCTAGATTAAAAGTTTTATAGGTGGGGCCAAGAGGGCGTGGCAGGAGGCGGAGCAAGGGGCTGAGTGAGACCAAGAAATAAAAGGGAATGATTCCACTTATCCAAGATGGCGGTCCTCATAAATGCCACTCCATCACACAGGTCCAGGGCGGAGTTCAGTTTATCGTTTATGTTTGACATGAAAATAATTTGCCACATCGACTTCATTCACTGCTCTTAGCTCCATTAGCATCAGCCCTGTAGCTCCAGGACAAAATTAAAGAATCAAACCTCACAGTGAACACGTCGTGACTGACCGCCTGCACTCGGGTTAAAGCAGGAACACGCAGGACTTGTTACTGAACTGCTGCTTTAAGGCTCAGTGATGAATAAGTGGAGAGGATGCGGTGTTTATTACAGTGTAATTATTCTCCTGAGGCATGGACTCACCGCTTCGATGATCTTCAGGATGCCAAGGTGCGAGGTGAGGTAGTGTGTGTTCCAGCTCACGCTCCTGAACACACTGCGGGAGAGGACGGGCTCCGTGGTGGGCTGATACGGACTGCTCGCCCCTGACACCATCGCCGTGTTGGAGGCCTCACCGTCGAAACCCTCTGCCTCCTCACTGCTCCTCATCCTCACCTGGGCACGGAGCTTCCACGACAAACAGCGACACAAACAGGGGCTGAGGGACGCGAGAACAGGTGACCTCTGTGTGCTACAAAACACGTTACAAACGCATTACTAAGTGTGTGATAGAGAGAAAGATCGAGAGAAAGGTATCGAAATAAAGGTGGAGCTAAAAGCTTGATCTGAAGCTCCAGTTCCAGCTGCAGATGGGAGAGATGGAGAGATGAAGCTGAAGACCTCGCATGTGGAATAAACTGGAGATGGAGATTCAGATAAAGGAATGAACAGAGTGTAAATTCTGATGGAATGAGAGATCAGAGACACAGACAAATGGAGATGAGTGAGATTTAAACTCTACCTGGAGCTGTGTGGGACTGAGCTGGAGATGAAGTGGAGATGTTCTCAGTTCCTCAGAAGCTCCTGGGTTGGAAATTTCAGCTCCATGTTTGTGTTTTTCCTGAATTGTGCAGACTGAAGCCGGGTTTCTGTCCGTCAGCCTGCAGCATCGCTCACCAAATACACCAACAACACCAAAATACACCAACAACACCAAATACACCAACAACACCAAAATACACCAAATACACCAACAACACCAAATACACCAACAACACCAAAATACACCAAATACACCAAAATACACCAAATACACCAACAACAAAATACACCAACAACACCAAAAATACACCAAAATACACCAACACCACCAAAATACACCAACAACACCAAAATACACCAAATACACCAACAACACCAAATACACCAACACCACCAAAATACACCAAATACACCAAAATACACCAAATACACCAACACCACCAAAATACACCAAATACACCAACAACACCAAATACACCAAATACACCAACAACACCAAATACACCAAATACACCAACAACACCAAATACACCAACAACACCAAATACACCAAATACACCAACAACACCAAATACACCAACACCACCAAAATACACCAACACCACCAAAATACACCAAATACACCAACAACAAAATACACCAACACCACCAAAATACACCACCAATAGCACAGCCCCCTCACTGCTGCTGCTGTGTCTCCGTCCTGCTCTGTGTTCACGCGCGCTGCAAACCCGGAAAAAATCCCCACAAAACCGGAAACTGGAGTAAAATCCCAAACCCGCCGAGGGATCTCAGCTCACCGAGCTCACAGGCCGGGGGCGCGCGCGCACACACACACACACTCACAATAAAACCTGCCTCCTGCTACACTGATGTGGGTTGCCAGGTTGCGCGTGTTTGAAACATTTAAAAATTCTCATCTCATCTCATTATCTGTAGCCGCTTTATCCTGTTCTACAGGGTCGCAGGCGAGCTGGATCCTATCCCAGCTGAC
>JAOBAM010000020.1:38526387-38537002 GCA_025212355.1 Notarius kessleri
CATTTCAGTTTGCATTTAAAATTCAACTAAAAAAAAGAAAAATGACAACAAATACATTGGTGTCATTAGTATTATTAGTATTATTATTATTCTTTCAGTTCATGTTGTCAGTGGTATATTTTATGTAATGTTTATTTGTGCTTTATTATTGATGTAATCCTTTTGTTTCCTCACTACAGGTTTTTACTGTCTGCAGGCTTTACTTTGATTCTCCAGATGTTTAATCAGATTGATTTAATCTTATTTATACTTTCCTCTCTCATGTTTAAATGCAGAGCTTTTCTGAAAAGGAGAGATGAGGAACAGCAGCACTGCCCTCATGAATAAATGATTTAACAAAAGTTCATTTAAAATTTATTCCAAAATATGTGTAAATAGCCTAATATATATTTTTAGACTTCTTGTAACAATGTGCTTTTCCATGATGAAAATAAAAATCATCTTCTGATTAAAAGTTATTTATTTAATCCTGAAAAGGTTTCAGTTCCTTCCCTCCTCAGGCACGCACGCAGGGGACCGTAACCTGGCGGGCTTGTGGACCCGGGGGACATCGCGATTGGTCAGAGATTTGCGGGAGCCAATCCATTTGCCCGTTTCTTTGGCATATAATAACTCATTTACATACAAGGAAGGAGTCCTGAATTTGATTGGCTGTGGTGTCGCTGACGTCATGATCGCAGCTGCGAGACGCGCTTTGTTGTAGAAAATGGCGGATCGCCTGCTGCTCATGTAAACAGTCAGGTTGCCAGATTGAAGTTAAATATCCCTCGCATTCACTCCAATTTACTGTAAAATAATGTCTCCATAAAAGACTGAAGTAAAACAGACGTACAGGTTTAAAACAAAGTATTTCAGGACTGAGTACAAGATAAAATATTACCAGGCCAATAAAGAAAAGTGATTGTTTTCCTATAACAGCACAACCCCAAGTGTTTAATTCCTCTAACACCACAGCACTTTACCAGCAATTACAATTTATTAAGGAATAGTGTCACATTTTATTGACACCAACAATTAATGTTGTAGAACGTCAGTGAGAGAAGTCAGTTCCTGTTCTCAGTGACATTACAGCAGCGACAAGCATGGCACCTGACACTGGAGACTCCTTCCCTGAGAGGACTGGGATCAGAAGGGGTTTAATACATTTTAAATCTCAAAATCATATCTCTCTCTCTCTCTCACACACACACACACACAGTAAAGAGCAGAGAGCCGGTGAGTGGAATCTGGATGTTTTATTGAAGCTGTTTCCTTTTGCTTTATTGGCAGAAAAGCGAGCGACTCTGCAGAACCGTTACACTGCATCAGGTAAAAGGCGCACAGTCAGACCGAGTTAATGACAGAGAGACTGTGGAAAGCCGTCAGTACAGGACCTGGACTCATTCTGTTTGCTGCTGATGAGGGGAAGTACTTGAGGTACACCTTATACAGCTGATTAAACTACAAGAATTTAAAAAATCCTGCTCTCTCTGCCATGTCTTACACACACAGCAGGTTTATTCATTGAGACCAACTTACATACAAAGCTCATAGTGTAAAAAAACAAAAAAGAACCCCCCCCCCAATAATAAAATAAAATTCAAGCCTGATCCTACTGCACATCCTGAATTCTGACAAAAACACATGTGAAGCCTTTCATCTCACTTACAGTATTCAGCTTTTCCATAAACGTGGAGAGGAGTTGCAGGTGAACGTGAGAAAACTCATCTGTGAGGCAGAACGGAGTGTCGATTATCAGCTACACGATAATATCACGATATTCAACACAAACAATACCACAACTGATAATCACAACTCCTGATGGAATCCCAAAGTGTCATGTTTCTCAAATAATATCATGAATGGTGATAAACTGTTCAACAGTTCAGTGGAGGCGTTTATTTACTGACACACAGCTGCGGTTTCACTGGAGTTTATTCTTCATGCGCTTTGTGTTTTAACAACTAAAAATGTGAAATCATTCAGACGGCGTGCTCGCAAATACACAGGAAAGGGAAAAAATCTCTTACAAAATCTCCATCCTTGATTCTTTCGTACAACAAATAAATTCATGCAAAATTAATTAAAAATAAAAAGTAGACTCTGCACACCTTGGGGTCTTTTCCCTTAAAAAGAAAGTAATAGAGGGGGAAGGTGTGGTTTTTTTTAATTGGAGAGGATTTGGGAATGAAAGTGGCGAGAAAGACGAGTGAAGATCAACAGCATGCAAGAGCTGGAATGATGATTTCACCAGGAGTGTTTAGGATAGAACCAACACACCCCCTTGGTTCAAATTATCTTTTTTCCTTTTTATTTCTATAATTTAGATTTCCGAGTTGCTCAGGTTTACTTTACTCCCTCGTGTTTATCAGGATTCAGACAACGATTCTCACGTCCTGGATTTTATTCTACTCTCACACAAAATAACGGAGAGGAGGAACCCACACATGTAATGTACATTAATCAGATATGATACAGGATCAGCAGAGTTCATCACAAAAACAGAAAATACAAGAAGAATCGAAGCTTCATGGATGATTTTCCCCCCACAGAGTTTGCGTGTAATAACGAGGAATGTTTCTCTCACACACACAGGCTTTTTTAAATTTACAGAAAGCAGAATCAAGACGACATAAATCTGCGAGTCAAAAGGAAAAAAAAAAGTTTAAACGAAGTAATCTGAGATGTACAGACGGAACACAGAGTGGAAATGAGGCTGTGTTTCAGTCAAACTCCTCACACTCCCTCGCCCACTTCCATCATCATTATCATCATCATTAATAATAATAATAATAATAATAAACAACAACAACCTTGGTTTTTTTAAGAGCTGTTCTGTTGGTTTCAATCTTGCGAGAAGTTTCAGATGAAAATCTCTCCAGACTTTACAGAGTTTACCCACAATGCACTGTAGTACTAAGGATTTTTTTTTTTTGAAATGGTGCATCAAAAATAATCAAACCAGGTCCAATAAAACGTGTTCTAATTATATTCAGCAGAATGAGCGAGCTGAAACGTTTCTGTACAGTGCAGGACACGAGTGCTCACAACATTCCACAAGATGCCGACTCGTATTTATGAGCTAGAAAGTTGGAATTAAAAAAAAAAAAAATCGTTATAAAGAAACCGCCTGAGGAACATGAGCAGCTTCCAGAGTTACAGTCGATGCAGGAAATCAACATCAGGATTTAACTCTGTCTGTTAAACACTGTTATTTTCAAGTCGTAGTGCAGATTATTAGAGATTAGTGCATTTCCATGGAAACACCAATTCCCTGAACAGCTCCATGCAGTCACCGTGTTGTAATGAGTGTTAATCTGATACTACACAGGAAAGAACAAATTATTTATTACTAATTTACTTCACTGGATGAGTGTCAGAACCTGATGACACATAAAAAGTGCTCACTAACAAGTAGTCGTCAGAGTTAAGTGCGTTAAAGGAAGGAGTTTACGATGACTCTCTTTGTAAAAAGGTTTCTCATGTGGCACGTGGACTTTGTGGTTCCATTAAAAAAAAAAAGTCTTAAAAGTTGCTGGACGATGTTACAGCTGCGATAACGACATTATTACAGTCTGACTAGCGTCCATTTTCTTCACCTCTTTTCACGCTGGACTTCATTTTGCTGGGTTTGTTGGTGTTTAATCCCAGTATGCTCCCGATTCCGTACAGATCTTGTGTGATCTGGTGACTGATTAATCAGACTCGTGGAGCGCTCAGACAGATGGAGATGTGTGTGGGGCAGCAGGCGGTGGGATCAGGACCCCAACATCCATGAACAAATGAATAGAGAGAGGAAATGTGCTGATCTGCTGATCCTGTAAAGGCTCGGAGTAAAATCAGGAGGAACGTGGCTGCAGCTCACTCAGGTTTAGTGCTGTAAGTACACACTCGGGTCAATCGGGAAATGAACAAGGGCACAAAACGCAGTACTAAAACCTAGTGTGTTAATAAAAGGTTTATAAAACAAGTTCATGTCGTATGAAAGACTGAAGCCAGGATGAAAACGTGCAAGAGCTGAAATCTGTAAAAAATAATAAATTAGCAGAAAAAGGAAGTTTCGACCGACGACGGTGCTACAGTGCATTTCCTCTACGACAGGCACTTTGGGAGTCGAGGAAACAAATAAAAAAAAAAAAAAGAAGCAAAATAAGCTCCATTTCATGCCAATACTTTAGTCTGAATCTGAAGGACTTCTTCATAAATTTAAACTTTATACAAAAAAAAAATTGAGACAAAAGCAAATACTATTTTGTGCATATTTACAGAATCAGTTACGCAGAAAAGGCATCGGATTAGTGTCATGACTTCAGCGGTGTTACATGAGAGAAAGCGCTTTACGCCCCGTTTCCTTTTTATATAAATACACCAGGTTGGCATTGTTGCTATGTTCATATACACTGGCAGACCCCGCCCTCTCTCTCTCTCTCTCCTCCTCCCCTCTCATGCAACACACTCCACCTTTTTCTTCTTTTGTTTCTTTCTTGTTTCCATCATCAGGTAAAGCAGAACGAGAAACAGCAGCATGTTTGCAGGAACGTAAGTGTGTGGAGTTCAACACACAGGATGGACGTGCATTGTTTAAACCTTACCAAAAACTTAAAAGTTTGGAATTGATATTCAAATTTCACAAACTCTCTCGCCCTCTCTCTCTCGCACACACACACACGGGGAATTTGGTCATTATATTCATAAGGTGTTTTATGCTCAGATTTTCCAGAGAGAGCTGTGTGTGAGTGTATTTTTTATATACATGTATGTGTGCGCACGTGCACGCACACTTGTCTCAGTGGTGTTTATGCCTCGTTCTCTGGCGCTGTGCTGTGATTGGCCGAGACGGTAGAGTCAGATTTGTGCGTCATGCGGTCCAGTTCAGCCTGCACATCACTCAGAGCCGGCTTCTGCCCTTAGAGAGAAAGAGGGGAGAGAGAGAGAGAATCTTCTGTAGTACCTGCGAGCTCTCACACTGGGGTTAAGGTTAGGGGCAGGGTGAGGTATTTAGTTGTAATGGATAAGGTAAGAGAGAGAGTGTGTGTGTGTGTGTGTACCTGTTTTCTTGGCTGATCCCTGCACTGCTGTTCCCGCTGTTCCTGGACTTCCTGGACTTCCTGTCTTTTTACTCAACAGGCTGTTAAAGAAGTTCGCCAACACACCTTCATTTGCAGCAGCACCTGGGGGGGAACCACGCATATACATGTATCTGCAGACAGGCACTTCAGACACTCTCGATATCATACATTTTAAAGTCTTCACTTCATGAAAATTGTTGCTGTATTTTAGTCACATTTCAGTCTTTGTTTTACTCCTGATTTAGTCAGCAGAACTCAAGTTTTAATTTTGGTCAGTGTTTTAGTCCTAATTTTCTCAGGCAGGTTCATGATGCTGCTTGTGAAATGCAACCTGTTGCATGAAGAGGGGCGGGGCCAGGAGGGGTTTTGCCAGATGTTTATTTTGTGACTGGTGGTGGTGTGATGGAGTTATATGGAGTTCATCAGGACTCTGTTACTGTTCCGCTGGTTATTGGTGAAGATGGCGGTGTGTACACTGATGGTGGTGATGACTGCTGTTTTCATATAAAAAGCCGTCACTTTGTTCAGACCATCGCCGTGGGCGTGTCCTGACTCATAGCCCTGTTAGAATCCAGGAGCACTATTAAAGCTGTGCGAGCGCCCAATGAGCCGGATTCCCCGCGTCTCACCCACGGTCAGGAACACGCAACAGGGAAGGTAACGTACTTCACTGAAGGGGATTTCTCCCAGCTGTAAAAATCACCTTGGGAAGTGAACCGGTCATCTTCCTGAACAGAGCCAGTGATTTCATCTCGTCTTTACTCATCAAAGCAAAACAGATTTCACCGTCATTTTTGTTGCCAAATAACCCCCCCCCATTTACATCGTCATTACAGTTTAGTCATGAAATATAATAATCATTTTCATTGACAAAATTAACACTGACAGAAATATGAGGGAAAACAAACTAATTAAAAGCAAACTATAATTAAAACAAGAAATCATACACTGCTCAGCAAAAAAAAAAAGTTACCAAGTCACCATTTG
This sequence comes from Notarius kessleri, assembly GCA_025212355.1. Classification (NCBI taxonomy): domain Eukaryota; kingdom Metazoa; phylum Chordata; class Actinopteri; order Siluriformes; family Ariidae; genus Notarius; species Notarius kessleri. The sequence goes on from JAOBAM010000020.1 coordinate 38,532,423, forward strand.
GATTTAAATAAGTAAATTAAGAGCATTTGATTGGATAATTACTGCAGTGATTAATGAGTTTCAGCTGCAGCAGTTCTTTTAACTTGAACTGATGCAGTGAGTCGCTTCTCATTTCTTAAACATGTTGGAAGACGCATCCCACGGTCGTGGAAAAGAAGTTTGTTTGTCCATCAGAAACCCACTCGTTAGTGAGACTAATCAGGAGAAAAGGCTTCAGTTTGTTAGAGAACAAAGACTGGACTCTGGAGCGAAGGAGAAAGGTCATGTGGTCTGAGGAGTCCAGACTGACCCCGTTCCTGAGTGATGGGCGTGTCAGGGTAAGGAGGGAAGCTCATGAAGCTCCGCCCCATCATACATAGTGCCCGCTGTCCAAGCCTCTGGAGGCGGTGTGATGATCTGGGGTTGGTTCAGTCGGTCAGGTCGAGACTCAGCAACGTTACGGGGAAATAAAATGAAGTCAGTTGACGACCTGAATGTGCTGAACGACCAGGTTCACATCAGTGGGGTTTAATTCCCTGATGGAATAAAATTAGGGCTCAGAGAGTGAGAGAGTGGTTCAGGGAGCACGAGGAATCATTTACACATGAATTAACTCTTTCTCTCTAAATGAACAGGAGTGTTGTTGGAAGCAGCAGGTGGTTATTTGTGATGTGTGTGTGTGTGTGTGTGTGTGTGTGTGTGTGTGTGTGTGTGTGTAAAATGAGTCATTCAGGCTTCACAGTGTGTTTTAAAAGCAGATCTGATGGTGAATAAAAGTGTGAACTCGGTGTGAAAGAGAAACTCTGGAATGTTCTGGGTGTCGTGGTGGTGCTTTCATCAACATCTCTTTCTGGATTTTCTTTAGAATTTACAAACAGCACTCGAGCTTTAATGATTCCCTCCGGACCAGAGCGCGTTACTGCATCATTACACACAATGAGCAGGTTTCATTACACAAATACAGACTACATTTGTAACTTTCATATTCATACAGTCTGAATTTCTTTATGAAGGTGTGTGTGTGTGTGTGCCTGATGACAGTTTTTTTTAAAGAAACTAGAAAAAAGCAATTGAATGTGAATAGAATGTGATATTAGTATCTCAGCTCTCAGTTGAGAATTTTATTGTGTGCATGTGAATAATAAATAAAGTCTGAGCTCACGGCGGTACTGTAGTATGAACACTGTATGTGCTGTAGTTTTTATATCCAATAGAGGGCGCCAGGAAGTCGTATAGTGTTCTGAGGTTCAGTGTTCTGGGTTTGTGTTTTTTATTGAAACTCCCAGAGAAAGTACATTGAGGAGGAGAAGGATGAAGAGGATGAGAATAATGATAATGAGGAGGATGATAAGGAGGAGAAGGAGTATGAGGATCAGGACAATGATGATGATGAGGATGTAGAAGTGGAGATGAGGAGGAAGAGGATGATGATAATGATGATGATGATGATGATGATGAGAAGTAGAAGGAGGAAGAGGATGTGGAAGAGGAAATGATGATGAGGAGGAGGAGGAGGAAGATGAGGAGGAGAAAGAGGATGTGGAAGAGGTCAGGATGATGATGATGAGGAGGAGGATGGTGGAAGAGGAAATGAAGAGGAGGAAGAGGATATGGAAGAAATCAAGATGATTATGAGGAGGATGTAGAAGAGGAAAGAAGAGGAGGTTGATGAGGAGAAGAAGGAAGAAGAGGATTTGGAAGAGATGAGGAGGAGAAGGAGGAAGAGGATGTGGAAGAGATCAGGATGATGATGAGGATATGGAAGAGGAGATCAGGAGGAGGAGGAGGATAATGAGGATGAGGACATGGAGGAGGAGAAGGAAGAGGAGATCAGGAGGAGGAGGATAATAATGATGATGAGGAGGAGGGGATCAGGAGGAGGAGGAGAAAGAGGAGATCAGGAGGAGCATAATGAGGAGGAGGGGATCAGGAGAAGGAGGAGAAGATAGAGGAGATCAGGAGGAGGAGGAAGATTATGAGGAGGATGTGGAGGAGGAGGAGGAAGAGGAGATCAGGAGGAGGAGGATAATGATGAGGAGGAGGAGGAGAAAGAGGAGTTCAGGAGCAGGAGGAGGATAATGAGGAGGAAGAGGAGATCAGGATGATGATGATGAAGAAGAGGAGGAGGAGTGAATTGTGAATTGATGGTGACAGAGATGACTCTGAGTGTGCTCTGTATCTTGAATCATTTGTGTCCGGTAAAGGATTAGTGCAGATTAGTTCACTGATTCGTTCACGGATTCATTTGACACAGATGGAGTTGTTCAGTGCTCCAGCTGACAGTCTGATAACCTGCTGATTCACTCAGAGAACACAGCGTGAGTGATGTAATGATGATGTGTTCTTTATTATCACTCGGATTTCTGTATTTTAGAAAAATGAATTGTTTAACACCGATGTACAGATTGTATCATACACTGATATTTTCTTTATCGTTATTAGAGCAGAGAGAGAGTGTGAGAAACTGCTCAGGAAATCTTCACTGATGAACACTGAACAAATGAAGAAACTCTGATTTGCCGGCTGCGTGAGGGAGATAAACATGCGAATCCACGCTGTATGGATGGTGAAAAGTGACTCGTTCATTTTAGTGACTTGCTGAAAAAAGACTGAAATCATGTGTGAATTTATCATCGTCCAATCACGCACCGAGGAACAGAGGGGGCGGGGCATAGCCCCAGAGTAAAAACTGTAGGGTATTGGTTCAAAGTGTGTGATTTTGAAAAGCTGTCCACTGATGATAATACAGATAAGGGCGTGACTCAGGGCGGAGTCAAAAAAAAAAGAGTGAACCAAGTCAATGCAGTCAAAGATCTCTCTCTCTCACACACTAAATCCAGTAGACTTGGAAAAAGGAAAATGTTAAAACAGGGTGTGTGTGTCTCTCGCTTTCTCACACACACATTCTAAATCCAATAGACTTGGAAAAAGGAAAACGTTAAGACAGGGTGTGTCTCTCTCTCTCTCTCTCTCTCTCTCACACCCTGTTCGCCTCACGCTGGGCCTCCTTGCAGGATTAGTATGTTGTGTAATTCGGTGATTCAATACAACTGGAAGAGAAACAGACAGAGAATCGTCTTATTGTGAACTAAAAACTCATCTCCTCCCTTCTGTCTGTCTGTCTGTCTGTCTCTCTCTTTAATGCAGAGAGCATGCAGTAGTAGGTAGATAGACCACAGGCGACTCTCTCTGTCGAAAAGAGAGGGAGAAACAGAGTGAGACAGATAGAGAGGGAGACACAGAGTGAAACAGTTAGAGAGGGAGACAGAGAGTGAGACAGTTAGGAGGACGGAGGGAAAGTCTCACCATGTTGAGTGTGATTTGTTTCATACGCAGCTTCTTTGAGGTAAAAAAAAAAAACTTTCTCTTTTTCTGTCATTGGGATTCTGGTGAAGGTCTTGTTTCACAGCGAAAAGAGAGAGAGAGAGAGAGTGTGTGTCTGTGTGTGTTAAGCAGTGTATATTTGTGTGTGTGTGTGTGTGTGTTAAGCAGTGTGTGTGTGTGTGTTAAGCAGTGTGTGTGTGTGTGTGTGTATTGTGTGTGTTAAGCAGTGTGTGTGTGTGTTAAGCAGTGTGTGTGCATGTGTGTTAAGCATTGTGTTTTGTGTGTGTCTGAAGCAGTCTGTTGTGTGTGTGTGTGTGTGTGTGTGTTAAGCAGTGTGTATTATGTGTGTTAAGCAGTGTGTGTGTGGTTGTTAAGCAGTGTGTGTATTATGTGTGTGTGTTAATCAGTGTGTGTGGTTGTGTGTGTTAATCAGTGTGTAGTGTGTGTGTGTGGGTGTGTTAAGCTGTGTGTGTGAATGTGTGTTTGTGTTAAGCAGTGTGTGTGTGTGTCTGTGTGTTAAGCAGTGTGTATTGTGTGTTAAGCAGTGTGTGTGTGTGTGTGTGTTAAGCAGTGTGTTGTGTGCATGTTAAGCAGCGTGTGTGTTAAGCAGTGTGTGTGCGTGTGTGTTAAGCAGTGTGTTTTGTGTGTGTGTCTGAAGCAGATTGTTGTGTGTGTGTGAAGCAGTCTCGTGTGTGTGTGTGTGTGTGTGTGTGTATGTATTAAGCGCTGTGTGTGTTAAGCAGTGTGTATTGTTTGTGTTAAGCAGTGTGTGTGTGTGTGTTAAGCGGTGTGTGTGTTAAGCGGTGTGTGTGTTAAGCGGTGTGTGTGTTAAGCGGTGTGTATTATGTGTGTTAAGCAGTGTGTGTGGTTGTGTGTGTGCTAAGCAGTGTGTGTGCATGTGTGTTAAGCAGTGTGTGTGTGTGTGTGTGTGTGTGTTAATCAGTGTGTAGTATGGGTGTGTTAAGCAGTGTGTAATGTGTGCGGGTGTGTGCGTTAAGCAGTGTGTTGTGTGTGTGTGTGTGTGTGTGTGCGCGTTTGTGTTAAGCTGTGTGTTAAACTGTGTGTGTGTTAAGCTGTGTGTTGTGTGTGTTGTGTGTGTGTGTTAAGCAGTGTGTTGTGTGTGTTGTGTGTGTTAAGCAGTGTGTTGTGTGTGTGTGTGTTAAGCAGTGTGTTGTGTGTGTGTGTGTATTGTGTGTGTTAAGCAGTGTGTGTGTGTGCATGTGCGTTTGTGTTAAGCTGTGTGTGTGTGTGTGTGTGTGTGTGTGTTAAACTGTGTG
>JAOBAM010000020.1:38779830-38790612 GCA_025212355.1 Notarius kessleri
GTTGGCTGCAATCTAGAACTCGATTTAGTAATCTCAGAATTGGTGTCTTGTATTCTTTGAATAGGAAATGCTCGATCGTTTCAACTATTTTCAAGATATTTTCACTTGCTGAGATATAATTTTTTGCAGTATAAACTTAGTGTGAAGTTAAATGTGTGTTCTGTGAAACACAGAGCTGGAGGTCACATGGCTTTACTGTCTCAGTGTCAGAACTTAGCATTAATGCTAACCACAAGCTAATGGTTAATGAGCTCAGTAAGTATGTTATGACAGTTACCGAGAAGTAAAGCTGGCACTCTTCTCTCCTGTCGTATCTCAGTAACATGCTGTCTTTGTCTCATAAAGACTCTTTTATCAAACGCTTAACGTCTGGGACGCGACCTTTAGCTTTTATATAATTAGCATTGACAGATAATTAGTCATTAAAGTCTGATCTCTGATTGTAATTTAGAGCCGAGCAGTGGCTCGGAACGCCGCCGTAACCTTTCAGGGTGTTCCTTAATTTTTTATAGAATTTAGTTTAATTTGTGAGATGAGCTGCGGCTTTTCTAATTCACAACACTCAATGCGCCTTAACTGGCTAAATTAATAACAAAGCCATTCTCCAGCTCACACTATCTGTCTATCTATTTGTCTGTCTCTCTATCTGTCTGTGTCTCTCTGGAACAAATTATTTTAAATCTCTCTCTCTCTCTCTCTCTCTCTCTCTGGTTGGCCATATTGGATGCTGATTATTATTTTGTGTCCGTTCTCTTTCATCACACAGGGATGCAGTGACCTCGGGAAGTCAAGTGTGTTTTAATCCACAGAGATGAAGTGAATCCCCTGCATTTATCTTCAGTGAGGTCACTTACCCAGAATGCATCTGTGTTGTGTCCCGTCACCTCAGTCTCTCTGCATCTTATAGAAACTATAAATATGTAAACTCCACAGTGTGTTTTGTCGTAATTTCAGATAGATATGAACAACACTGGCAGAATCGTGTGTGTGTATTAGTTGTCCTGACATCATTACTGTCACTGCTCTGCTTCACGTTCACATGCAGCACATGGCTCCGCCTCCACATTTGATTTTATTTCTGCTTGTTCATCTCCACTCTCCACCAGGAGTTCTCAAAGTTCCACTGATGAAATTCTGAATCCTTATGATCAAAATGATTTATATTTATTTTTTGTTATTGTTGTGTTTGAGTCTTGCCTGAATTAGATGGGTTTATTTACAAAATTAAAAATATATTTAAAATCAGGCTGCATGTTTCTCTGTTTGTTTTCTATTGTGAGAAAATTATAAAAGAAAGTGTCAGGAAAGGACACAGTGGTGAATGTGTAATCTTTTTATTAAACAAAAAAACAGTCAAGAGAATAAAAACATGACAGGTTGAACCCACACGGAGTGATACAGGAAGAGGAATAAGGAAAAAAATGACAAATGTGAGACAATCAAGGAAACAAACAAACAATTAAATAAATGGTGATCAGGCTGAAACAGAGGGCAGGTGGGCGGTGCCCAATTAATCATTCAGTCCCCAACATGGTCTGGGACCAACATTCAACCCCGCCCACATGCCAAAACTGACGTCAACACCCCAAAAACACCAACACCAGTAGGTCGGGTGTCAGCCATGAGCATGGCACTGTGCATGGGTATGAGGTCAGAGGTCGCTGCATTGACCTCCGACAGGGGCGTGGCATTGGAGGTCATTGTGTTGACCTGAAGAAGGGGTCAGGGCTTCTCTCACTTCAGCGTCTTGGCCTTCCCCCCCACAGGCCTGTCCTCCCCCCTCCTCCTCCTCCCTTCTGTACTTCAGTGATGGGTGGGGCCTTGAGTTGATGATGTCAACCACATCATGATTTCTGACTGGTCCATGGTTTACTTTACAGTCCATTAATTAATATTATTTATTGATTTACTAATGTGAAGAAATTTTTTATAAATGAAAGCAGGACATTTAATAATGAAAGTCTTTGTTGTCAGTGAAGGAAATTAAAGATGTGCTCTTAAAGAATTTTCACTTTCCACATCTGGACACAACGGAAAGAGAGTTAAATAAAAAAATAAAATAAAATAAAAGTTTAGCAGATTGTAAATACAGATTTCAGAAATCACTGAGTATCAGGACTGTAGCAGAGTGTGCGCGTACACACACACACTTTTATAATGTACTTCTACTCATTTATTTATGTATGTGTAGAAACTGCCCGGATGTGAGTGGAGCACAGAAGTACGGCAGGCTGTTGCTTGGGTCAAATTTAGTTTATTTGGCTTTTCAGCACAAATCTTTTTCATTTGGGACATACACAGTCACACAGACACTCAGACACACACACACACACACACACATACACACACTGTCATGTTCTGGTCCCAAGCTCTCTTCCTCTACTTCTCTTACTCCTTTTATGGAGTGCTGTCACTGCAAGAAACACACAAACACACGTTAATTGACAATGGGTGTAGCAATTTGACCACTCACCTTCCCTGACTCCGACTTCCATTCACAAACTAATGCTTGGCCACGCCCCCACTGCCATATACCCCCACCGCCCGACTCAGGCCGGGGAGCCATCCAGCCTGCAGCGGACTTCCCTTGATGGGAGAGGAAGTCTGCCACCACCATCTGTGCCCCCGGCCTGTGGACCACCTCAAATTTGAATGGCTGGAGGGCAAGATACGAACGGATGAGCCGCATGTTGGCATCCTTCATGCGGTGGAGCCACTGGAGGGGTGCGTGGTCTGAACGGAGGGTGAAAGGGTGTCCCAGTAGGTAGTACCAGAGGGCAAGGACCACCCACTTGATGGCCAGGCACTCTTTTTCTATCGTGCTGTACCTGCCTTCATGCATTGACAGCTTCCGGCTAATGTACAGCACAGGACGCTCCTCCCCCTCCCCCTTCTGGGACAGAATGGACCCCCAGCCCCCTGTCTGATGCATCCGTCTGTAAAATAAAGGGGAGAGAAAAGTCAGGGGAGTGTAAAAGTGGCCCCCCACACAGTGCAGCCTTTACCTGAGAGAAAGCCTGTTGGCATTGCTCCATCCACTGGACCGGATCTGGTTCTCCCTTTTTAGTGCGATCAGTCAGTGGGCTGATGACATCCAAATAATTAGGTATGAATCCACGAGAGTAGCCAGTCAGCCCCCGGAACTGTCTCACCCCCTTTTTGGTCTTGGGCCTTGGGCAAGCTGCAATCATTGCAGTCTTGTTAATTTGGGGACGCACCTGCCCATGACCCAAGTGGAAACCCAGATATTGTACTTCCACCCACCCAATTGCACACTTTTTTGGGTTAGCTGTGAGACCTGCATGCCTCAGCGACTTTAGGATGGCCCTTAAGTGTTCAAGGTGCCGTGGCCAATTATTGCTATAGATGATAATATCATTGAGGTACACGGCTGTGTATGTGGCGTGGGGGTGGAAAACCCTGTCCATGAGCCACTGGAACGTCGCGGGAGCCCCAAACAGCCCAAAAGGAAGTGTGATGAATTGGTGTAATCCAAACGGTGTGGAAAAAGTCGTTTTCTCTCAGGATAGAGGAGTCAAGGGGATCTGCCAATATCCCTTCATTAAATCCAGTATCGAGTAAAAACGAGCAGTGCCTAATCGATTGAGCAGCTCGTCAATGCGAGGCATTGGGTATGCCTCAAATTTAGACACCACATTGACCTTTCTATAGTCCACACAGAACTGGACCGACCCATCTATCTTGGGGACCAGGACCACTGGGCTGCTCCAGTCACTGTAGGACTCCTCGATTATGCCCATTTCAAGCATGGCCTTGAGTTCATTCTGGACCACTTTTTTTTGTGTGCGGGCAGGTGGTAAGGGTGGCTGCGCACTACCATCCCCAGGGGCATCTCAATGTGGTGTTCTATGAGGTGGGTGCTGCCAGGCAGGGGCAAAAACACGTGGAAAATTCCTTCTGCAACTTGGCTAACTCCGTGAGTTGGGCTGGGGAGAGGTGGTCTCCACAAGGGACCAGAGTGGTTGGAGATGTCAATTTTCATTTTGTACCTCCAACCCCAGCTCCGCCTTCTCTGGGACTACAGACACCAACGCCACAGGAACCTCCTCATTCCAGCGTTTTAACAGATTGAGGTGGTAAATTTGCAGTGCCCCACCCCTATCCGTTCACCTCACCTCATGGTCGACGGCCCCCGACTCACTATGTGACCTCGAAGGGCCCTTGCCACTTGGTGATCAATTTGGAGCTCGATGTGGGCAATAATACGAGCACTTTGTCTCCTGGCATGAACTCTCTAAGGCATGTGCCCCTGTCATACAGTCGGATTTGATGTTCTTGTGCCTGCCGCAAATTCTCCTGGGTTAAGTGTGTGAGGGTATGGAGTTTGGTGCACAGGTCTAGAACGTTCTTACTAGGTGAAGGTCCCTCCTCCCAATTTTTGCGTAGCACATCCAAAATGCCACATGGCTTACGCCCTTATAATAATTAAAATGGTGAAAAACCTGTGGAGGCTTGTGGGACCTCTTGTATTGCAAATAACAGGGGCTCGTGCCATTTATCCCAATTACGTGTGTCCTCACTTACAAACTTCCGAATCATGTTTTTGAGTGTTTGATTAAAACGTTTCACTAAGCCATCAGTTTGTGCATGATAGACACTGGTGTGGATAGGCTTAATCCCCAGTAACCCATACAATTAGTGCAGTGTGTGTGACATAAATGTTGTGCCTTGGTCTGTCAGGATTTCATTTGGAATCCCGACCTGAGAGATAATACAGAAGAGTGCTTCTGCAATACTGTGTGCTGAGATATTGCGGAGAGGCACCGCTTCCAGATATTGTGTTGTATAGTCCACCAGAACTAAAATAAAGCAATATCCCCATGCTGACCGATCTAATAGCCCAACGAGATCCATCCCGATTCTTTCAAAAGGGGTCTCGATCAAAGGGAGAGGGCACAAAAGCGCTTTTGGAGTGGCCACTGGATTTACCAATTGGCATTCGCGGCATGCCACAGAACACCGACGGACATCCCTGTGAATTCCTGGGCAATAGAACCAGGCCATTATTCAGGCTAGTGTTTTGTCCTGCCCTAAGTGTCCAGCCATGGGATTAAAGTGAGCCGCCTGGAATATGAGTTCCCTGCGGCTCTTTGGGATTAATAACTGTGTTATCCTTTCGCCTGTTTGAGTGTCCTGCATCACTCAGTATAACCTATCCTTAATAATAGAAAAATAGGGGAAGGCCAGCATCGCATTTAGCTGGAGAATTTGACCATTGATTGCTCTCACTTGGTCAAAAGCATGCTGCAGAGTCTCGTCTCATGACTGCTCTAACAGGAAATCCTAAGGGAATCCCTGAGAGAGGGAGGAGGGGCGGGGTGCTCCTCGCTCCGCGTATTGCCCTGACATGGTGCTGACGTAGACGGCTCTGTTACAGCTTCTCCTGCCAATGCTAGTCCGGGGTCTTCCCAAGACGTATTACTGCAGGACTCACTTCTTACTATGTGTTTCATTAACTCCTTAAATCCTGGCCAATCAGTCCCTAAAATCAGCGAGTGGGTGAGACAAGGGTTAACCACCACCTTTACACTATGCTTTTCTCCCCAAAATAGAATGTGGAAGGACACTAAAGGGTAGTTGTGAACATCTCCATGCACACACAACACCTTCACCACTTGTGCTCTCCCCAATGCCTCACCTTGCACCAGGCTTTGGTGGATTGAAGTCTAGTTACAGCCGGAATCCACCAATGCCTGGTACGTATCCCCTTGGACACTTACCAGTATACGATATGCTCCAGCCCAATCAAGGGCAGTTTCTGGCACATCGGGGACCTGGACCACCACGCCCACCTCCTTTGTGGAGCACTGATTTTGGAGATGTCCCGGCTCCCCGCAATGCCATCACACCAGCCCAGGCTGTCCCTCTGCACTGGTGTTATGGACATCACTCACCTGGGGGGGAGGAGAAGACACAGACAAGGAAGGGGGAAATGAGAGGACACCATGGATGCGTCGGGCCGGCTGGGGTGGAGCCGGCCCCCGCCTCTGCAGTGGGGGAATGGGGTGAGGATGGGAAGCAGAGGGAGAGAGAGAGAGGCAAGAGGAGAAGGAGAAGCAAGTCTTCCTGCTGTCGGAACCGCCACCATGTGGTCCTCTGCCAGCTTGATGGCTTGATCCAGCGACGTGATGACACTGGACCCACTCCGCCGTTCCTTCCGGAAGTCATGGACCTCCACTGGAGCTGACCCTCCCTACCTCACCTTAACAAAGATGGGTCTGTATGATGACCCAGAAGCCTTCCTTGTGCTCTTTGAGTAGGCAGCAGAGGCGTGGGGTTGGCTGGTGGACCAGTGCGTGATGCACCTCCTCCCCCTGCTGACGGGTGAGGCACAGCTGGCCGCGCTGCAGCTCCCCGTCGACAGCCGGCTCGTGTATGCCGACCTATGGAGAGCCATCCTCCAGCGTGTTGGGTGCTCCTCAGAGCAACAGTGGCAGCGCTTCCGCTTGCTGCACTTGGAGGAGGTCGGCCGGTTGTTCGTGTTCGGGCAGCAACTGCAGGACGCCTGCCAGCAGTGGCTGAGGGTAGACAACCGCGATGCCAAGGGAGTGATTGACCTGGTGACATTGGAACAATTCGTCGCGTGACTTCCGGAAGGAACCAGTGGGTTCAGCGTCATCACCCGGCGTCGCTGGACCAGGTAATCGAGCTGGCAGAGGACCATATGATGGCAGTTCTGACGGCAGGAAGGCATGCCTCCTCTTCTCCTCTCTCTTCTCTCTCCCCATCTCCCTCTGCTTCCTTGTCCTCACCCCATTCCCCCACTGCGGAGGCGGGGGCCGGCTTCCCCCCCCAGCCGGCCCGGTGCACCCGCGGTATCCTCCCGTTTCCCCCTTCCTTGTCTGTGTCTCCTCCCCCTCAGGTGAGTGACGTCCGTAACACTGGTGCAGAGAGATAGCCTGGGCCGGTGTGCTGGCGCTGCGGGGAGCCGGGACATCTCCAACATCAGTGCTCCGTGATGGAGGTGGGTGTGGTGGTCCGGGTCCCCGACGCGCCAGAAACCACCCTCAATTGTGTTGGAGCATATCAAATACCGGTAAGTGTCCAAGGGGATACGTATCAGGCTTTGGCGGATTCCGGCTGTAACCGGACGTCAGTCCACCAAAGCCTGGTGCAAGGTGAGGCATTGGAGAGAGCACAAGTGGTGAAGGTGTTGTGTGTGCACGGGGATGTTCACAAGTACCCTTTAGTGTCTGTCCACATTCTATTTCAAGGGGAAAAACATAGTGTAAAGGCGGCGGTTAACCCTCGTCTCACCCACTCACTAATTTTGGGGACTGATTGGCCAGGGTTTAAAAAATTAATGATGCACATAGTGAAGAGTGGGTCCTGCCATAATTCAGCTAGGGGAAGCCCCGGAGTAGCATTGGGGGGAGAAGCTGTCACAGAGCCGTCTACGTCAGCACCACATCAGGGCGATACATGGAGTGAGGAGCGCCCCACCCCTCCTCCCTCTCTTGGGGATTCCCTTGGAGACCACCTCTCCCTGACCCAGCTCACAGAGGTAGCCCAGTTGCAGAAAGAATTTTCTGACATGTTTTCGCCGGCCGTAACCACGTCATAGAACACCACATTGAGACTCCCCCGGGGGTGGTAGTGCGCAGCCGTCCTTACCGCCTGCCCGAACACAAAAAAAAGGTGGTCCAAGATGAACTTGAAACCATGCTGCAGTGACTGGAGCAGCCCAGTAGTCCTGGTCCCCAAGACCGATGCATCGGTCTGATTCTGTGTGGACTATAGGAAAGTCAACGTGGTGTCTAAATTTGACGTATACCCAATGCCTCGCATTGGCAAGTTGCTCAATTGATTAGGCACTGCTCATTTTTATTCAACACTGGATTTAACGAAGGGATATTGGCAGATCCCCTTGACTCCTCTGTCCCGAGAGAACACGGCCTTTTCCACACTGTTTGGCTTACACTAATTTGTCACACTTCCTTTTGGGCTGTTTGGGGTGCCCGCTATATTCCAGCAGCTTATGGACAGGGTCCTCCATCCCCATGCCACCTACGCAGCCACATATCTGGATGACATTATCATCTACAGTAATGACTGGCCACGGCACCTTGAACACCTTAGGGCCATCCTAAAGTCGCTGAGGCAGGCGGATCTCACAGCCAACCCAAAGAAATGTGCGATTGGGTGGGTGGAAGTACGGTATCTAGGTTTCCACTTGGGTCATGGGCAGGTACGTCCCCAAATTAATAAGACAGCAGTGATTGTGGCCTGCCTGATGCCCAAGACCAAAAAGGGGGTGAGACAGTTCCTGGGGCTGGCTGGCTACTATCGGAGGTTCATACCTGATTATTCGGATGTCACCAGCCCGCTTACGGATCTCCCTAAAAAGGGAGCACCAGATCTGGTCCAGTGGACGGAGCAATGCCAACAGGCTTTCTCTATGGTAAAGGCTACACTGTGTGGGGCGCCACTGTTACACTTCCCTGACTTTTCTCTCCCCTTTATTTTACAGACAGACATGTCAGACAGAGGACTGGGGGCCGTTCTGTCCCAGAAGGTGGAGGGGGAGGATTGCCCCGTGTTGTACATTAGCCGAAAGCTGTCGACGCGAGAGGGCAGGTACAGCACGATTGAAAAAGAGTGCCTCGCCATCAAGTGGGCGGTCCTCGCCCTCTGATACTACCTGCTGGGGTGCTCTTTCATCCTCTGTTCGGACCACACGCCCCTCCAGTGGCTCCACCGCATGAAGGATGCCAACGCGCGGATCACCCATTGGTATCTTGCACTCCAGCCATTTAAATTTGAAGTGGTCCACAAGCTGGGGACACAGATGGTGGTGGCGGACTTCCTTTCCCGTCGGGGGGGGGTCAGCTTCAGGCCAGATGGCTCCCCGGCCCAAGTCGGGTGGTGGGGATATGTGGCAGCGGAGGCGTGGCCGAGCGTTAGTCTGTGAATGGAGGGCAGAGTAGGGCTGTGTATGGTCATGTCACTATACCTGTTGTCAATGTGTGTTTGTGTGTCTCCTTCAGTGACCGCACCTGATAAAAGGAGAGCGAGAAGGGGAGGTCGGCACCGAGGGCTCGTTGACAGCCTGTATGTGTGCGCGCGCGCGCGAGAGAGAGAGTTTTTTGGAGCCCTATGCTGAAAAGCAGTAAAAATAAAACCCCTCTTCAATGCAAACAGCCGCCTGCTGTGCTTGTGCTCCACCCACACCTGAATCCGCTACAACTTATTTACTTCATAGCAAATTAACAAAATCACTAATATCACACAAAAGTTGTGTTTAACAGCTGAATATTCTGGCTTCATGAAAAATAGCTCAATTAAATGTAATTATTTCAATTAATGGCACATTTTTCCAGATCAAGTACAGGGAAAATTATGGAACCACTCAATGTTGAGGAAAAAAATAAATATAAAACCACAATTAGTACTTTGCTCCTCCTCCTCAGGCCTGAATTCTTTGAGGCATGGACTTCACTAATGAAACGCAATATTCTGGGTGAAACTCCTCAGTGTGGTGATTCCATAATTTTTGCCAGAGGCTGTAGAAACAATGCTTGGTGTTAATGAACTAGTGCACAATGCATATTGTTTCTTCAGACAAAAATGCTATTATTCATATTTTAAAACCCCTTATAAAAATAAACCAGGTAACAGGTGCGACTTTAATGTGTATTTCAGTGTTACAATTAAAAGGTATTTTAATGTCTCCCATGCAAGGTTATTTTTTTCTGATTTATACATTACTCTTCCACATTCTGCCCCAAAAATAATACCCACATATGGCAAGAAAGTGGTTTAACTCCATCTTAAATTACGAAAGAATTTTTTTTATTGATTTATAGATCAATCCAGAGATGTTTAGTTCTTCAATAATAGTTTGAACTGCAGTCTCGTACAACACGTGAGTCCTTACCTTTGATTCCTGTTGTGATAGAGGATTCGCATATCAAAACCTTGAGCCCTTTTGGCAACTTTATATCCAATTCTTCCCATACCAATGATACCCAAGGTGGCACCACTGACATCATTGCCAAAGAGTTGTTTTGGCAAGTATTCTAATTCACGGTATTTGGAAAAGTTATGTCCTGTATGATAAATAAAATAGCAAATTGTGAGTGGGTGGTACTTGTGAAATAAATACATAAAGCTGACAATATGAATGATCCTCACCTTCAATAATTCTCCTTGATGATGCCAACATCAGTGCTATCCCAAGGTCTGCTGTGGCATTGTCAACTACGTGGGGAGTATTGCACACCTTTATTCCAAAACTCTTGATTAGTGGTATGTCCAGGTGGTCCACTCCTACACCACCACTCACAACAGCCTGAATGTTGGGTAATGCTTGTAAAAGTTCCATATTGACCTCCAAGTCTGTACCAAACAGAAAGATGGCTTGGATTTTTCTGGCGAGATGTTCCTTTCTTTCAACGAAATCCTCATATTTGATTATTGTGAAGTGCTTCTCAATGCACGGTTTAAAATCCTCAACGACATTCTGCGGTCCAAACATGGTAGTTAATATGCAGGGTTTCTCCATAATCCACGCTGATGGAGGGCAAATACTGTAACAGACAACAATTCATGGATTTCATTCCTTTAAGTAATGTGTAATGAAGCATGTAGCAGGGCTGGAAATTGATGGACGCCCATACACCAATGGCGTCAAAATTTTGCCTCGGGCGTCGGAAAACACAAAGCACGAGCCCTGATGGCTTGTAACTGCAAGTGTCATAAATCACTCAAAATCACCGAAAATCGGCTTACTGTGTATGTATAGTGAGGGCGGCGCCATTT
>JAOBAM010000020.1:38877310-38887869 GCA_025212355.1 Notarius kessleri
GCAGAATGTTACAGATATTTGACCAAAGTTTAATATAAAATAGGAGAATTACATTGATCTTGCTCCTGAATTTACCTTTACCCTTTAAATTTCAAGCCAAGCTCATGGATGAGTACAAGTATGAAACAGAAAGCATGAATGATGAAAGTGTTTCCAGTAAAGAGTCTGCTTTAAAGAAGAAA
Organism: Notarius kessleri; assembly: GCA_025212355.1. NCBI lineage: Eukaryota > Metazoa > Chordata > Actinopteri > Siluriformes > Ariidae > Notarius > Notarius kessleri. Next base: position 38,877,493 of record JAOBAM010000020.1, read on the forward strand.
AATAGAGATATAAGCATCTAGAACATAATGAATGCTTTGAAAAAAAGAAAAAAGTCACTTAAATGCAGGTTGCAGGATCTGGAAAGCTCGAATGCAAAAGCAAGGTCAACCACAAAACACCAAGAGTGTGAAGGAAGAAACAGAGGCCACTTCAGATACTAAGTGTGGTTTTCAATCCAAATGTGGTGCCACATCTTTGCAAATCACATGGCCATTTCTTTATTCAATGTGATTAAAGCGAAAAAGAAAAAAAAATCACCGCAGCTAATGGGCAGTTAATGACAGCAGAGTCATTAACTAGGATAGGAGACAGTTTTACTTGCTGTCCTATCTCCCAGAGTGTCATCAGAAAGATACCCATGAAAAATGTTCTGTATGTGTCTCATCTTGAAAGCAATCTTTCATCAGTAAATAAACTCACAAAGCAATGCAATTTGGTGATGTTCTAAGGTGACATTTGTGTCAACACAAAAGGGGATTGCTTTCTTGCAAAGGCTAAAATCACAGATAAACTGTATCAGCTGAGCTGCAGTGAACTAGGAAATACTGCCAAAGAAGAAAAAATATTCAAGCTGCATCCACACTTGGCATGGATGTCTTGGGCACAGAAGTCTGAACAAATGGTATAAAAATCAATCCATATGACAAGGGATTAAATGTACCAGCTGCATTAAAGGAAAATGGTGAGCGAAACTTTTCTAAAGGACAGCAGCAGTAGAGCTCAAAAAACTCTGGATTTGATTCATTCAGATCTTTGTGGTCCATTGAAAAAGAGACTCCAGGAAGGAAGAGGTTTTTGTTTGTTTGTTTGTTTGTTTGTTTGATTTCCCCCCCACACCAATTTTCTCCCTAATTTAGATTTGGCTGATTCCCACCCATCAGACAGGTCCCCATCACACAACAGCGACCAACCAGGAAAGGCAACGGTCATCATGTACATCCTCTGAGGCACATGACACAAGCCAACTGCATCTTTTGAACTGCTGTTGATGCAACAATAGGTGGTGGTGTAACACACTCAGAGGAAAGTGCTATCTACCCACTTCTGTATTCATGAGCTCACAGCCGCCTATGTTTGGCTCGCCTCCTTGTAACTGACAGGGGAGAGAGAGAATGCCACCCCTTCTGTCCTGAAAGCACAGGCCAATTTTGTTCTTTTGGTCTCCCGGTCACGGATGGCTGTGGCAGATGGGAACCATCAGGGCCTTCTATGTCTTCAGAGAAGGCCCAAACATATCAGCATTTCAAATTTTATCTTTAAATTTATTTCATTATTTAATTATAATTATTCTCTTCTAATTCGGCCTCATTTTCTATCAAAATTGCTTCAGAAATGAAAGGGTTTCTGTCCTGAAAACATTACAATCGAGTTATCCAATGAGATTTTTTTTGTTTGTTTGTTGTCTCTAGGCAGAGAAGGATTTAGAGCTGGTTCAGGCATTGGTTAGAACTTGATTGCCAGGACAGACGGCCATGGCAATGTATGTTTATGTAGGACGTAACAGATGAATTAACCAATCAGATTTTGATTTATAGTGGGAGGGACCAAAAATGTATCATCCTAGCCCTTCTTGAAGGCCAACATGAACTTAAAGGAGATTCACAGAACCAACTAACTGCAACTTTGATCCTCTATTTTGAGATAATTTATTGCTATGCCACATAGATGTGTTGCTGGCGGGTGCAACAACATAACAGAAGGTGGATTTATGTTGCATTCATGGCCAAGAATGTTCAAACTGCAAAGATTTGGACACATTTTGTGAGAAATTCACAGGCACATTTTACTGATGACTTGTACGAAACCTCTGATCTGTTGAAGAGCATTGGCTATAAGCCCGTATTGAAAGAGGGTGCAGTACCAAGAAGTAAAGGAAAAGAAAACTACAAGAAAAGGAAAGTAAGTTCAGTTGCACCAGTTCTCCTGGAGTGTGAGCTGAGCAGTAATGGCAGAGTACTCAGTATGGAGAAAATGGAGAATGAGTAGACCAGTTGTCAGATTTCTCTGCTGGATATGCTTGTCTCAGCAGCAATATCTCGCCCTTACATGGAAGAAGCGAATGAACGGAGAACTGAAAGTGAGATTGTTTCAAAACAATCAGCCACAAGATCGGCCTTCAAGAAGTGAGAACACAGATGGGTAAGATGAGACTCACATTTGGTTACATAACAACAAAAACAACACATTGTTTACCTGCATTTAGATTAATATATGTAACTTGTATTGTGTGTTTAAGTTACCGGTGTAAGATTATTTAATTTGCTTCAAAATGTGATTGTCTCAGTTCATCTGATTATTTAATTAGCCTTTTACGTTTTAAAGGATACAGAGAACAGATACATGTTGTATCCTACAAGTCAAGTGAGGAGAATGATCACATAAAGAAAGACTTTTTCAACCGGATCTGTTTCCTCTGACCGCAAAGTCAAAGACTCAATTTTTCTGTATAAGGTTTTACTTGTTCATGCTGACACTGATACTAGTTTCTTAGAATATGCAAGTCATGGTTGTGCACACACACGCACACACGACGATTGCAGTCTAGTGAAATTAAGTACTAAGAAACACATTTTTGTAAAACTGCTACTTTTTAGTCCTCTTGTTTCAATCACGGTGTGAAACTCTGGAACATCATATGCAAATGAGCTCCACCTGGTAATTTCCTAAGTTTAAAGTCTTTCAAGGTTTTTGTTCCTAATGTGTACAAGGATCAGTTCATAAATGTTTTTGATACTGACAGGCCTTGCTCATGGAGCCTCTGTTGTAATTGTGGTTGCCATTAGCAACAACAGATTTTACTTGTGTTTTTCTTTTGTCTAAGTCCTTTGAGATTTTTAATGCTTTAGTCAGGCAGCGCCTCGTATGGGACTCCACGTGTGGGACTCCTCGTATGGGACTCCAGGTGTGGTACTCCTCGTATGAGTCTCCAGGTGTGGTACTCCTCGTATGAGTCTCCAGGTGTGGTACTCCTCGTATGAGTCTCAAGGTGTGGTACTCCTCGTATGGGACTCCAGGTGTGGGATTCCTCGTATGGGACTCCAGGTGTGGGATTCCTCGTATGAGTCTCCAGGTGTGGTACTCCTCGTATGGGACTCCAGGTGTGGGATTCCTCGTATGGGACTCCAGGTGTGGGACTCCTCGTATGGGACTCCAGATGTGGGACTCCTTGTATGGGAGTCCAGGTCTCATTCACACCAACCCTTTTGGACCTTCCTTTTTTGCTTTTTTTTGTGGTTTTGTTTCATTTGCATGTATTGTAAATTTGGAGTTTTGTTGTTTGAAGGTGAATAAAGCTCTTTAAAAAAGTGTGTGTTTGTAAAGAGCCCTGTGTGAAGAGTCGAACCCATCTCACACAGTACGTGATCATTGGAGCTGAAACTTTCAGAGATGCTGCTTTAGTATGAGTTCTACAGTACATCCAACCACATCATAACCTCCTAGCAGAGGCAACCAGGGTTTAGATTGAAATCTCTCATTACTCAGCAGAATTCATGATGATATCAACCTTCTTCAGATCCACAAAACAGACACAAATCCTGACAGATGATAGTTTTTACAGTTTACAGATTTATAGATGTTACACATCCCACAGAGAGATTATGTTCACTGATTGGCTGATCTCTCACTATTACTTTAAATGTAATCTGAAATTTAATCGCTGCTCTAATTCACTGATGCTCACACTGTTACCATGCAGCAGTCATTAATAACGATGGCAACTAGGTGATATTAAAGCTTCATGATCAGTTAAACTAATTTCAGGACTGATTTATGAGCAACAGTGCAGAAATGTTTGAATTAAAGTGATGAGGAACAGACTGAGATAAACCCCCGAGACATAACCATAGCAACTGTAGAGTTATATTCATACATACACTCACTGGCCACTTTATTAGGAACACTTGCACAACTGCTGATTTCTCCGGTTCTCTAATCAGCCAATCACATGGCAGTGTATAAGCTTACACAGATACAGGACAAGAGCTTCAGATGATGTTCACATCAAACACTAGAATGAAGCAGAAGTCTGATCTCTGTGACTAACCATGGCAGGGTCAATGGTATCAGATGGACTGGTTTGAGTTTTTCAGAAACTGCTGGTCTCCTGGGATGAAGAATAACTCAGTTGGTTCAAGCTGACAGGAAGGACACAGTAACTCACAGAATCACTCTTTACAACCCCCGAGCAGAAAAAAAAAGCATCTCAGCATGGACAAGACATTAAACCTTGAAGTGGATGAGCTACAACAGTAGACGACCATATCAGCAAGATCAGGAATCTGAGGCCATCATGGGCACAGACTCACCCACACCAGACAGGTGAAGATTAGAAAAAGATCACCCAGTCTTTCTCCAGTCTTCAACTGTCCATGTGAACGTGAACAAAAACGTGTGTAACACAAGTCCAGGTATTGACAGCAAACGTCACATGGCACACTGACTCATGGGAGTTCCTGTTCACTCCTGCTGCATGTGCACGGCCATGCCGCTCTGCACTCACTGTAACAGGAAGAGGAAGAGCACTAGAACCTTCTGGTCACAGTTTAATGTGTATATATACAGTGTGTATGCATATACTGTATATATACACACACATATACACAATATATATGTATATAAAATAATTTTTTGTGCGTGTGTGTAACTCCTGTGCAAAGCGTCCTTGAGTTTGTGAAAGGTGCTATATAAATTGAACTTATAATAATAATAATAATATACTCTATACACACACATGGCGTTCTGATGTTCTCTCCCTGTACCTGTGTGGGTTTCCTCTGTGTTCTCCAGGTTCCTCCCACAGTCCAAAGACATGGATTCAGTCAACTGGCTCCTCTAAACCCCCCAGAGGTGTGTGTGTAAGTGTGTGCGAGTGTGATAGTTGTTGGTCTCTATGTGACCCTGTGATACATTGGTGACCCACCCAGGGTGAACTCCGCCCCTCACCTGAAGGCAGCTGGGATTGGCTCCAGCTCACCCATGACCCTGACAGATAAGAGGTATAGATTATGGATGGACACACACACAAACACACACACACACACACACACATATATTTAAATATAGTAATTGTGTGTGTGTCTGTGTGTGTGGCTAAAAACAACTAAAGTGATCGGTATATTTTCATTTTGTACAAACTCAGACAAATGAAACACGAGTCTCTAATCAAGGGAATAACTGATGATTAAATCGACACTGACGGCTGAAATGAGTTGGAAACATCTCCACGTTATGGAATCGTTAATATTTACTCTCTGTATTAAAGCTGAGTGTTTAATTTATTTGTGAGCGACACAACAGCTTTAATGCTCTGGTAATTTTGCTCAAGTGGAAGACATGAGCACTAATTAAAGCACAATTATAAACATGTCCAAGTCATTAAATCATCAACACACACACACACACACAGTACACTATCACAGGAATATGACTGAGTCAGAGCCATTAAAGCATTCAGCTCACAGATTATAATGTTAGTTTCCACCCATAGGATATGACATCACGTTATTCCCACATATCATATGAAAAGTTGTTGTGAAGCCTGTCTAATCACTGTGAACACTGAGTCTGTGCCTGACATCTCTCTGTACTTCTGTTCACACTGTAATCACAGCACTCCTGAGCCACACCTGTCAGAGCATCAGCCAATCACAGCTGAGGACGTTCATGAAGTCGCTCCAGACTGATGGACTGATGGAAATATGGACTAATATCACCATCACAAATGCCCCATCCCCAAGAGCCATGACTTCAAAATGTTCTCACCGATGAAAAGTTATTGACAGTAATAATTAATATCCTGATCACAGGATCTGTTCCTGTCCCCTCCGTCTGAACCGCTGATCCCCAAGCCATGACTCTCTGTTCGGATCCAGATCCCGGTCCAGACTTTACTCCTCTCACACTCACCTGAACTCAAACACACCTGATTCCATTCAGTCAGTTCAGTGTGTTTAAAGACTGTGTCTCTCTGTATGGCTGCCTGTTTGATCTCTGTGTGTTTAGAAGGCATGGCTCTGGGTCTTTCTCTTCTAGAGACACCACGTTGTCAAATCTGGAGCCAGAGTCTGCACAGTGGAGACGAGAGACAAAGTCTGAGACACTGTAGGTGGTAATCACCTACAGTGATTAATCACAGTTTAGATGAGAAACATGAGATTGAAAAAAGGTTATTTTGTCATTAAACACATGGGGATGGGTGGAGCTACATTTACATGCAGCCTGCCAGCAGGGGCGCTAGACCTGTGGGGGCTTCACTCTTTAGAGACGATACACTGTCAGTGTTTTATCCTGACTGCTGATTTGGATTGTTTAATAAAGATTTACTCACACTCTAACATCCACTATTTTATTTACTTACTTACTTATTTGTTCTAAACTGAGTTTTTAAATCTTCATTTGCTTCCTCAAGACACAACAGGGAAATAAAGAAAGAAAGGCATAACCTTGACATAAAACAACTCTGAGCCCATAAAAGTCAGAATTGAACAGATTAACACTTGATTGAAATTAATTGGATAAATGATCAGTGGGCGTGGTCAGGGCAGAGCTAACACAGAGGTAAACAGGAAGTTGTGTGTCATCAGGAGGATCCGCTGTAAGAGATTAATGTGCACTTGTTTTTTACTGATTTATTCATTTACTCTCATTATTCGCTGTTTATGTTCGAGCACTGAGTTGGTTCTCTGGTTCCTCACTTCTCTTCTTCACAGTTAAAACCAGAGCTGAATTCTGACGGATAGAGAACATTAGAGGGAACAGTATCTGGTGGAAACGCAGCACTGCTCACTTTTTGTTTTCTAGAGAAAAACTACAGCAAGATGAAAAATGATGAAAAATGACAGTGAGAATGAAAGCAGTGATAAACACACCGCTGTACGGCGGCTCGGGGAAATTTATTCCCATAAACGCATTAGCTGTAGACGGCTAATCTAAAGTGCCTGAACTCTCCAATTCTCATAACATCCACTTTTTCCTGACATTTTGAGAACTGTGGTAACGAGGTGAGGGAATTTCTAACAAACACAGTGAAAAGCTCTCTGTGAAATAAACCTGAGAGAAGATAAGAGCAGAGCAGTGTTTACCAGCTGCTCCTCTGAGTTTAACTGTCACAGCGTCTCAGTGTGATGGAGGACGAACCCAGAACCACATGCAGGAGAATCAATCACAACCCACCGCTCACCGAGAACTGGAACAAGCAGGAACCATTAATCTGCTCCACTGACCAGAGTGCTGCCAATTTATCAAAAATATTATTTAAAGAAAAGATGGTTTTATACTTTTAACATCAGGAGATGAATAAAAACAGATGAGGAGCATCTTCATTCATTCACTTATTAAAACTATGAAAGGGTTAAAGTATCTGCAAATTGAAAATACCGCCATGTTTCGTGATGATTGACAGCATCCTGGGTTTAATGGGGCGGAGCTTGTTAAACAAACCAATCACAACCCTGATTATGTGACATCACAAAAATTGTTTATATTTTAGAGAACGCTGGTAGTGTGGATGCATTCAGGATTTTATTATTATTATTATTATTATTGAAGCCATGACCTAAAGGTTAGGGAAGAAACTTTGCCAGTTTGAATCCCTGCACCAGCATAAATGGCTAAAGTGCCCTTGAGCAAGACACTGAGCCCCCAACTGCTCCCCAGGCTGCTGTTGTGTGTGTGTGCGTGTGTGTTTTCATATCTGCAGATGGGTTAAATGCAGAGAAAGAATTTCACGGTGTTCTCATGTATACGTGACGAATAAAGGCTTAAAATTTCTAAAAAAAATTATTGTTGTTGCAGACTGCAGCAGATCCTAAAATATCTACAACACACACACAAAACCTGCTTTTCAGACCTCTGTGTGTGTGTGTTCAGATGAATGTGTTGTCACCATATTTAATAATTTTATTTGAAAGGAAGAGGAAAAGGACGAGCGGCGGATTGCTTTCACATTTGTTCCTGTCAATTAGACAAGAGCAGGAATAAGTGATGATGAAACACACAGTGAAGCGTGCACAAAACATTCTTATAATTTAATCATCACACCAATTCGTACACCTTTGATTTATTAGACCTCATGATTCATTAGGAGTCATTAATTCCAGGTTTAATTAAGAACATTGATCATGAGAATAATGAAAAGGAGGAGAACCTCAGCACTGAGTGAGGTTACAGATCGTCCTCTCAGTTCTGTTCACTTCCTGTCTGAGAGACACCAAAGTAAAGTCCAAAAGTGCTGGATCTGAATCCGAGTCTGTTTTTATTCTGTTTGTTTTCATTCATCTGATTTTTCACTGATCCTCATTATTTATCGGGTCTTTATCACTGAGACATGCCCACTGTTTAGGGAACAAGGGACTCTGACAGAACTGAAGAAAACACAATACGCACAAGGAAGAGGAGATATGGTAAACCAGGAGGATGAGGAACTGTGGACATTAGAAGCAAAAGAATAAGTTAACATTGTGAAGGGGACTGGAAAGTAGGGACCCTAAATCTAGGGACACTTGGAACTAAATAGGTGTAAAAACAAGGGAGAAGGAAAAGTAGAGGAGATCTCAAACTATACACACAACAAACAAGTGAATGAGTGCACCAGACACTTACAAACTAAAAGCACTGACATCAAAAATAAGAAATTTGTGTGTGTATGTGTGCATGCGCACGTGCCTCTGTTCTTGTATCCTGAAATAGTAATGCAGGAATCAGAAAGATGATGAAGTTCCTCAGGAGGAGAAACAGGATGAGTGGAAGCTCAGAGGATGAGTGCATCTCTCTCTCTCTCTCTCTCTCTCTCTCTGTGCTGGAGGGATGGATGGAGTGATGGAGGAATAGTGTGGTAGAGGGATACAGGGCTAGGGACAGTGGAGTGTGTAGCTGAGTGTAATGAGCTTGTCTCTGCTCCTCTGGGTTTTCTATAAAATCTGAAATGAAGCCTTGCAGGCAAGAGGAAGTGGCCCATTTATCTCCATACCTACTTCTATCTATCTATCTATCTATCTATCTATCTATCTATCTATCTATCTATCTACTTTGTTACTTCTTTTTACTTCACTGAAGCAGTTGGACACAAGCTGCTTGAATAACTTCACATCATTCTCACTTCATTCCTTCTTTCTTTTTGACTTTTGTTCCTCGTCCATGACTGTTACATCATCGCCTGATCACACACTCACCATCTCTGCTGTTGATCACAGTTCTCATACAACCAGGACAGAAAAAAGACAGAGAGGAGGAGGGGTGAGGAACATGAACCTGTGACACATCTGAAAGAAGAGAGGTGCTTTTATCCCGAAACGTCTCTCCTCCTTTCACTGATTAACAGCTGAGATGTAAAAGAACTTTAATACTGCATGAGATCTTCATCAGTGGAACCTCACTACCCCTCGATATCAACTTCACTGACTTCAAAGTCAGATTTGACTCTGTCACTCTGTCCATCTGTCTGCTCTGGAACACTACAGTGTGCTGGTGAAGTACATTAACATCTTTAAAGCTTTCTACACCAACACCATTCGTACAGTACACATTGGGGACAAGCTCACTGACAGGTGTGGGGTGAATTCGGGGACAGGGCAAGGTGACATACAAACCCTCTAATTTTCAACAATGTCCTAAACTGGGTAATGGAGTGTGCCATGGCTCAGAGACCCACCTCAGAAGGTTTCCTGCTCCAGAAACATTAAAGATCCTGTTATCCAGCAGCTCCTGTCACTGACACTGACTGTGTTGATGATACTGCTGTTCTTCTGCCCCCCCCCCCCACACACACACACATCACTGAACTTTACTGTACAGTAATTTCACCCATTTGATTAACCCATCTCCCAATCCGTATGATCCCAGAGTTTTAAAAAGAAGAGTGTGATCAACCGGGTCAAAAGCCTTCTTTTAGTCTACTGATAATAATCCCAGATCTTGTGCGTTGATTCTCAAAAGCTGAATGATGTCCAGAATAAGAAAGATATGATCCATTATTGTGCAGTTTGGGACACAATACTATTGATCAGCCTATGGGTTCCTATATGTTCCTTCAACCTGTTGGACTAACATTTTGACAGAATTTTATAATCTGTACACAGTAGATATATGGGTCTCCAGTTTAAAAGATCTCCTTTCTTGTGTCAGAGGGAAAACACCACTCTCGTACAGCTGGTGGGGAAATGTCCAGAGATATGAGAGTCATCGAAGACATCTCGCAAGTCTTGTCCCATTAAATCCAAAAAAGTGATTGTAGAACTCTGCAGGTAAACCGTCAACACCAGGTGCCCAACCCACTGAAAGCTGTTGAACAGCTGGAGTCAATTAAGAAGAAGAAACCTTTATTCGTCACATGCACACTTCAAGCACAGTGAAATTCATCCTCTGCATTTAACCCATCT
>JAOBAM010000021.1:99514-112656 GCA_025212355.1 Notarius kessleri
GGATAGACTAGGGATAAAATTAGCTCATGTTTTAAGTCGTTCAAATTCTGTAAAGCTGCTTTGCGACAATGTCTTTTCTTAAAAGTGCTATACAAATAAACTTGACTTGACTTGACAACGTTGACAGATGCTGGTAACTTTGATTTCCGCTGTACGTTTTACTTCCGTCCGATGATGTCTCGCACAGGTCTCAATGAATCTCGTTTACAGCCATTGTTTTGACATATGGACTGATATATTACATATCATATTACAAACACTCATAACTTGCTATAGCAGTGACAAAATAGCTATCAAAAATTTATTCCTATATTTAATAAAATCAGATAAATAGAATTTTGATTAAAAAATTGCCTTCGGTTCCCCTTTAAATGATCTACATGAATATATTTGGTTCTTAAAGTAAATACTCCACTTCTAACTTCTTCAGTCTGGAATTCTGATCTTTCTGCAGTGCAAAATCTAAATGCATATGACCCTGATACATTTTCAACAAATCCAGCAATACTGTGTACATCAAGGTTGTCAGCAACCACACACTAAACTGTGCCTTTTACTGTTCTGCCCAGCCTTGTTACAAATATCCCACTCTTTTCCAAAATTGCAAGCTCATTAATTGCAGGTTCTAACACTCCCTCATACCCATAGCATTTCAGATCATTGCTTTTGATTAAAGCAGCCAAATAGATAGAGGAAAAAGCAGAGTTACAGTCTGGTGGCAAATTACCCAGAATCCAATACAGACCACAAATTTTATGCTTCCTCTCGGACATACCAAGGGGATTACATATTTCAAATTCATCATATTATAGGATCAATGAAATTCTTTCCTGCTTAGACAACAGTCCATGTTCTTTGAAAAAGGCACCATCAAAGAAAGATTTGTATATGTGCACACAAGTTCTCTGTGGCTGTTTATCTACAGTATTCAAATTACCAGCCTGATCCAAAATTGTCCAGCAGTCAAGAATTTGCTGCAAAGACATTGAAATATATTGGAATGACTTACTATTCTTTTGGTCAAATATATATTCCACTGGTTCTACTACATTAAAGTATGTCTTATGGTAAACCTTTTGCCTCCAAGCACTGGAAAGTGGACCTTTATCTCCAATTGCTCTTTTTTTAACAGGGTTTTTTTCTCACAGAGTGTACTGGCTAACTTTTCAATAACTGACTGGTCAAACTGGCATCCATGATGTTGCAATACTTGGCTAATAGTATTTTGAGTAATTGGCAGAGAAAGAGAACCAATCAAATAGTTTACCTCCTGCAAAAGCTCATCTACAACTACATTAGACACAAGATAAATGTTTTCTAACTTAAGGAGAACTAAAGCAATTTTAATCCTTCTCCAAGTTTTCAGAATCCCCATTGTCAAAAGCAGAATCTAATTTGCCACTGCTCTGTATACTTTCCCCATCTGAAATATCACTGGCAACACTGGCACAAGATTATTCAACAGAATTCATCCCTGGCTTAAAGACATTCATTGTGCCAGAGTGTTTTCTGTATTTAAGACTTTTGAAGTTCTCATAAATGTTGGTTTTATATTGACAGTTTTGGAACACACGTTTCAGTGTCCTTATTTTTAAGATGCTGAAAGATGTGTTGAAAATATTCCCTTTCTGTGGAGAATTGATTATTACAACAAATATTGCATTTGAATGTGGATACAGCTTTAGTGGCTGTTTGTTGGGCAGGGTGATTTCTTGACAAATGGCTGAGTAAAGCATTCCAGGTCTTGAATATACATGTACAATTTAAATAGGTACACAGATGTGAATGGCTCCATCCGTAATGCATATGATTCAGTTTGTAGTGCTTTAGCAGTTCAGATCTTCTTGTAAATGCCCTCCCACAGTCTTTGCATCTCCACATGCAGCTCAACACTGCAAAAACAAAGAGACAGGTTTTACTAGATTACTCTGCTAGTTCAAAATAATTTTGGAAAAACATGGAGCCAATTGTTTAAACACAAAAGTCCATCGTATCAAATTCAGCAAGCCCTTTCTGAATAAACGTCATAGGATAAGTACACATTTTTCAAGTCTGTTTTAGAGCAACACACACATGCTCATATGAACATTGTAAGCATTACTGGGCACTGCAATTGTTTCTTCTGTCAATACTAGTTGCAAAGAGATCTCATTCCTAAAGTAATTTCAGTATAAATCAGGTGATGACAAAATCCACAATCTCTGTTCTGTTTAAAATTGAATTTAAAAGTTAAGCTAAAGTTAAGACTACTGTATACTTCAGCAATCGGAGTAAATAAAAAGTGTTTCCTTTCTCAGTTGTGGTGTAGTGATAGTAACAAATAAGAGGGAATTTAGTCCAAAAAAGTCTAACTTTGCAAGATATCCAGTTGATTTGTCTCACTTAGAAAAAGTCTCATACACTGTGTTCCAAATTATTATGCAAAAAGTGTTTAGGAGTCCTGCGTTTAGGAGTCCATGTTATTTAACACATAGTGGGTCCTGCAGTAGTAGATCATGGGAAGATCTCAGTGTGGCATTGGCTGGAGAAGCTGTCACAGATCCATCTACGTCAAAACCGCATCAGAGCGGGGAGCAGCCTGCTCCTCCTCCATCTCTCGGGGATTTTCTTGGGGATTTCCCATTAGAGCAGTAGCAAGACGAGACTCTGTGGCATGCATTTAACCAAGTGAGAGTAATCGATGGTCAAACTCTTCAGCCAAGCGCGGCACCGACCTTAGCATATTTTGCTATTATTAAAGATAGATTGTATCGAGTGACGCAGGGCACTCAAACTAATGAATGAGTAACCCAGTTGTTAATCCCAAAGAGCCATAGGGAACTCGTATTCCATGTGGCTCACTTTAATCCCATGGCTGGACACTTGGGACAAGATAGAACACTTCCCCGAATAATGGCCCGGTTCTATTGGCCAGGGATTCACAGGGATGTGAATGGTGGTGTCAGTGGTGTGCGGCATGCCACGAATGCCAATTAGTAAATCCCGTGGCCACTCCAAAAGTGCTGTTGCACCCTCTTCCTCTAATTGAGACCCCATTTGAGCGAATTGGGATGGATCTCGTCGGGCCATTACATCGGTCAGCACAGGGATATCATTTTATTTTAGTTCTAGTGGACTATGCAATGCAATATCCGGAATCAGTGCCTCTCCGCAATATCTCAGCATGCAGTATTGCGGAAGCGCTATTCCGCTTTATTTCCTGGTTTGGGATCCCGAAAGAAATCCTGACAGACCAAGGCACTACATTTATGTCATGCACACTGCACGAGCTGTATGGGTTCCTGGGGATTAAGTCTATCCACACCAGTATCTATCACCCACAAATGGATAGCTTAGTAGAGTGATTTAACCAAACACTCAAAAACATAATCCGTAAATTCGTAAGTGAAGATGCGCATAATTGGGGTAAGTGGTTCGAGCCCCTGTTATTCACAGTATGAGAGGTCCCGCAAGCCTCCATGGGGTTCTCTCCCTTTAAATTATTATATGGGCGTAAGCCACGTGGCATTCTGGATGTGCTACAGGAAAATTGGGAGGAGAGACCTTCACCTAGCAAAAATGAAATCCAGTATGTTCTTGACCTGCATGCAAAACTCCACACCCTCACACACCTAACCCAGGAGAATTTGCGGCAGGGACAAGAATGGGAGACAAAGTGCTCGTATTATTGCCCACATTGAGTCCTAAATTAGTTGCCAAGTGGCAAGGCCCTTTGAGGTCACACGGCGAGTCAGGAACGTCGACTATGAGGTGAAGCGAACGGATAGGGGCCGGGCACTGCAAATCTACCACTTCAACCTTTTAAAACGCTGGAATGAGGGGGTCCCCATGGCTTTGACATTGGTAGTCCCAGAGAAGGCAGAGCTGGGGCCAGAGGTGAAAAAGATAACATCTCGGACCACTCTGGTCCCTTGTGGAGACCACCTCTCACCGGCCCAACTTATGGAGGTAGCCAAGTTGCAGAAGGAATTTTCCAACGTGTTCTCGCCTCTTCCTGGTCATACCCACCTCATAGAACACCACATCAAAATGACCCCGGGGTGGTAGTGCATAGCCGCCCTTACCAATTGCCCAAACACAAGAAAAAAGTGGTTCAGGACGAACTCAAAGCCATGCTTGAAATGGGCATAATCAAGGAGTCCCACAATGACTGGAGCAGCCCAGTGGTCCTGGTTCCCAAGACCGATGGGTCAGTCTGGTTCTGTGTGGACTATAGAAAGGTCAATGGGGTGTCTAAATTCGACACATACCCAATGCCTTGCATTGACGAGCTGCTCGATCGATTAGGCACTGCTTGTTTTTACTCGACATTGGATTTAACAAAGGGATATTGCAGATCCCCTTAACTCCTATCCTGAGAGAAAACGGCCTTTTCCACACCGTTTGGGTTACACCAATTCATCACACTTCTTTTTGGGTTATTTGAGGCTCCCGCGACATTCCAGCAGCTCATGGACAGGGTTCTTCACCCTCACACCGACTACGCGGTTGCGTACCTCGACGATATCCTCTATAGCAATGATTGGCCGTGGCACCTAGAACACCTTAGGACCATCCTAAAGCCGCTGAGTCATGCGGGTCTCACAGCTAACCCAAAAAAATGTGCAATTGGATGGGTGGAAGTATGGTATTTGGGTTTCCACTTGTGTCATGGGCAGGTGCAATCCCCAAATTAACAAGACTGCAGCGATTGCGCCCTGCCCGAGGCCCAAGACCAAAAAGGGGGTGAGCGAGTTCCTGGGGCTGGCTGGCTACCATCATAGGTTCATACCTAATTATTCCAACGTCACCAGCCTGCTGACTGATCTCACTAAAAAGGGAGCACCAGATCCGGTCCAGTGGATGAAGCAATGCCAACAGGCTTTCTCTAGGGTAAAGGCTGCACTGTGTGGGGGCCACTTTTACACTCCCCTGACTTTTCTCTCCCCTTTAATTTACAGACAGATGCATCAGACAGGGGGCTGGGGGCCGTTCTGTCCCAGAGGGTGGAGGGTGAGGAATGTCCTGTGCTGTACATTAGCCGCAAGTTGTCGATGCATGAAAGCAAGTACAGCACAATAGAGGAGGAGTGCCTGGTTATCAAGTGGGCGGTCCTCACCCTCCGGTACTACCTACTAGGATGCCCGTTCGGCCCACGTGCCCCTCCAGTGGCTCCACCGTATGAAGGATGCCAACGTGCGGCTCACCCGTTGGTATCTCGCCCTCCAGCCGTTCAAATTCAAGGTGGTCCACAGGCCGGGGGCGCTGCAAACCAGACAGCTCCCCGGCCTGAGTCAGGCGGTGGGTGTATGTGGCAGCAGGGGTGTGTCTGAGAGTCAGCTTGTGAATGGAGGGCGGAGTCAGGGAAGGTGAGTGGCTAAATCGCTACACCTGTCATCAATTAATGTGCGTGTGTGTGTCTTTTGCAGTGACGGTGCTATATAAAAGGGAGTAGGAGAGCAGAGGAGGGGTGGGTTGGGACCAGAACACAACTGAGTGCGTGTTTGTGCATGTGTGACTGTCCTGGTCGTAAAAGTGTCTTGCTGAAAAGCAAAATAAATGTGTGTGTTTAAACACTAACAACCGCCTGCCATATTTCTGTACTCCATCCACATCAGGGCAACTTCCACATTACCCAATATGATTTTGAAAAGAGTTTGCTAGCATGTCAGGTGGAGCTTCACTGATGAGCTAGCTTAACATTAAACCACCATGATTCCACAGGCAGATTGATGTGCATGAATACAGTACATACACATGCGTGCGCACACACACACGAGACCTGTGAGATGGACAGTATTGTACTAGGCAGTCACAACAAAACAAAAAATTCCAACAATTTGTCGTCAGATGATGGTCTTGTATATTTTGTTTTGCTTAAAGCAGTGTTGCTGTTGGGCAGTTATTAAGCTAGAGGTGTGGACCTGGGTTTTAAGCAGGTTGGATAGTTAATTTTATTTTCTGAGCAAGCCGCATTTACAGCTATTCCACTGTCTCCCTGATTAAGACAGAGCTGGGAGAGAACACTACCTGCTGCTTTGTGGGGGTGGGGAAGAGTTACAATAAAAAAAAAAAGAGGGAGTTCTTTCAGTTCAGTTGTGTTTCATTTTGTAACATTCTACAAGCTAGTCAGTAAATCCAGTAGGTTGCCTCAAAGGCATTAGGTTTTGCAAGCATTGTGGCAATACAATGCATTGACATTTTACTTTTGATACTCAAGTATTTAAGTATGCACTTCAGTACATTAAATAAAAACTTGACTGTACAACTGTCACTTGTATTAGAGTAACATTTGACCAGTGGGAGCTGTACTTTGAAGTAATGGAGTTGGGTACTTTGTCCACCTCTGAAGAACATCTGCATTTAGCTAAAAATCAGACAGACAGTCATGTGGCAGCAGCACAACATAAGACCATGCAGACACTGATCAAGGGCTTCAGTTAACGTTCACATAAAACGTCAAAACAAAACCATGCACCCTGACTTGAACTGTGGCATGGTTGTTGATGCCAGAAGGGTTGGTTTGAGTTTCAGAAACAGCTGATATTCTCACACCACTTGGTTCAGTTCCAGTCTTCAGCTTTCCAGTTTCTGTTTTCTTGGAGAAGTCATCATGCTGCAATCACAAGCTTTCTAATTGCTAAAGTATTTTCTTTGCAATAATGCTTCAAGCTCATAACTTATTCAGCTGGAGTGAGTAGAGTAGCTCTCACTCATCTTATTCTTCACTGCCATATCAAATATTTCACTGCACTGAAAGCTGATTATGTGAACACTCATGAGCCTCAACTACTCAACTCCAGCTTGGAAAAAAAAAAAAAAAAAGTGGCAGTTACTTAAATGAACATCCCTGAACTCACTGATCTCAGACCAACCTGTTGCATTAAACCAAAGGAATAGAATAAGTCCTACTTTTGTTGGTCAGCCCCCCCAACCTTGATCACATACCTCCCGTAAACACATTCCACAGGGACAGATGTCTTCTGGTATCGTGACACTCCATGGACAGAGGGAACAGGAGTATACACGAGGACATTAGTGTAAATGAGGGCATCAGCTGTTAGCTAGACAACACAAGAAATTACACAAAATTTAAAGCTTCATGTGCTATTGACAAACAACCCAAATCCCAGCACTACCAGAGATCATTGTCACAGCATTTATAAACACAGTGACCAAGGAATAAAGGACTAGATGTCCACATTAACTACTAAATATATATATATATAGTAGTGGGTATTTCTACCAAATAGCGTGTGCCACAGTCCATGAGAGCAGTGTGGAGAATAAACTCTTCAGAGGAGGCTTCAGTGATACCACAGCGTTCTCCCAAGGTCAGATGCTCAGGATTAACAGGAACTCCAAGGTCAAACAAGTCAGCTTTAATGTGTACCTCCATGGCAGAGGGACTGCAGATCACAGAAACCGTCTTAAGAACAAGACCAGGACATCTGGAGGACTCCAGTTGTCCTGTCACAGAAACATGTTCCTCCACCAGAGGATTAAAGACCTGAGAAGCTTCAGCATCTTCTACATGCTGAGTGACATTCATCAAAACTCCTCCAAACTGCACACACAATACACACAGCACCACACTCCACATCGTCACTAACCCAAACTATGACCCTCAGTTAATTTAACACATAAACTAAAGTCAACCCCAGTTAAAGGCGCTAAGACCTTCCTCTGCTATTTGTATTCCTTTCTGAACCCAATTAATTAATATTAACACCTGACAGCTGGAAGGTTAACGTGAAGCTCCGCCCCGCAGACGACAGCAATCATGACATCTCTGTTCCTTGTGGGTGGTAGAAAAGAGCAACTGGACTTGCTTGAAGGAGTTCCTTTAATCTCTGTTCCTTCCCTCCTTCATTTAATTTATTTATTTAAGATTTTGGTGTTATTTTTTAACGAAATATGCCATGAAATACACTACAATCCTAATTTAAAATTTGAATTATTTCAGAGCAATTCATTGCGAGAATAGAAATGAACAGGTCCTGGAAGGTGTATAAAAATGTATCTGTAAGAATGGCCGGGTATTTAATTTGTCATCGCTTTTATATTGACCTTCGGATTAAAACAGTGTAAAAGACTGCATTAAATGTTAAATTAAATTAAACGGGGTAAATAATTTATTTTCTCTTTAGTTTAGTTTAGCTAGCTGTTGTGAGGAGGTTTTGTGCGTCCGGTCAGGACCTGCAGCTCAAACTCAAAATGGCGGATTTTCAGAAAAACGGCTCGGAGCTTTGAAGAAAAAAACAAATATTAAAAAAAAAAAAAAATACAGTGAATATTTAAGCACATAAATATAAAGTCGTTCGTAACGTGGCTACTGTGTTTCATGTTAGTGTTTTTATAGAGATTTCGCTGCGCGCTGTTAGAATATCAGCTTTGTGGTCAAAAGGTAAGAACAGAGAGCAGCTTAGCAGCAAGCGGCGGCTAAAAGCTCCACAAAAACACTCACACTTTAACACTGAGGTTTAAACACCAACACTGCTGCGATCTACGGAGGGAAAAGACAAAGAAAACTATGACTGTTATACCGATGGCTGTTAAATGAGCATATGTGTGTTCTAGTGTTTTTTTGGTGTGTATGTGTGAGGAGGATTCTGGGTTGCCAGATCTTCGCATCCAAAGCATCCCAGTCCAAAGAAAGTCACGAACTCAAAACCTGCTGATTTTGGCATTATGGTCATCGTTACTAAATGTGTTCTAATATATAAATAGTAAAGTTAGACCAAGTATATTTGTGTGTTTTTAATCTGTGTGTTAAAGTAAGTATAGTTTCCGTAAATAGTCCTTTTGTGGTGTTAAATACATATTTTTGTGCAGTTCCACAACAGACATCAGACCTGACAGCCTTGATGCCATTTATAACCATCACACTGGCGTGTGTGTGTGTGCACGTTTTGTCTCTCAGGTTGTGTGTGTTTGTGTATGATCGAGTGATGGCAGAGGAGCGTAGGCAGAAGGCTTGTTCGGTGCTGTTTTCCACTGAGTCTATGAAGGTGATGGCGGAATGTGTTGGTGTGTCCCAGCTGCAGGAGGAGAGCTGTGTAGCCCTCAGTGAGGAGATCAGCTACAGGATAAAAGAGATTACTCAGGTACACACACACAGACAGCCCAAGCCTGTTTTATGTAGTGTATATGACTGGTGCTGTAGATAAACACACACACACTCATTGATTGGAGTTACATTTCAGCCTAACTCAGCCTGAGAGGGCTCTGTATATGTGTGTGTGTGATAGGATGCAGTGAAGTTCATGCACCATGGCAAACGACGCAAACTGACAACAAGTGACATCGACCATGCCCTCAAACTGAAAAATGTGGAGGTGAGACATGCGTACACACACACGTACCCACATATACATATATTCTTACTCACTGTTTGAGCGTGTGTGTGTGTGTGTGTGTGTGTGATCTGTGGTATAGCATCTGGTCATGTTCTGACTGCACTTAAGAGAGTAAGAATTATTCACATCCTGAAAAAACCCACTTGGGATGCCTCAGACCTCAGAAATTACCAACCTGTATCACTCTCTTTTCTTTTTAAAGTTCTTGAACACACTGTCTCACCCAGCTGTAGATCTGAATCAGTCTGGCTTCAAGTCAACACACTCCACAAAAACTGCCCTCATGGCCATCACTGAAAAGTTCCATGCTTTCCAACCTCTGAAGAACACAGACTCCAGAATGCAGCTGCATGATTTGTGTTTAACCTTCCTAAGTTCCTCCACACCACCCCTTTGCTATGCTTTTTCCACTGGCTTCCTATAGCTGCTGCATTAGATATAAAACACTGATGCCCACTTACAGAGCCAATTAACGGGCCAGCTTCCCCCTACCTTAAAGATCTTCTCACACCCCTACACTGCACCCTGCTCGCCCTGAGCCTCAAGCACTGCTCAACTTGTCCCACCATCTCTCAGAGTACAAGGAACATCTGCATCAAGACGCTTCTCTGTCCTGCACTCAGGTGGTGAACAGACGTCCCTTGGCAGGAGAACAGTTGAGTCACTGACTGTTTTCAAAGAAAGACTAAAGGCCTACCTCTTCACCAAGCCTTTTGTTGATTTTTTTTTTTTTTTCTTTTTTAATTTATTGTTCCCCAGCAGGGTTTGATACAGGGCTTCCCCAGAAAAAAAAAATCAGAGCAGTGCTACTGATATGGAGCACAGCCTGTAAGGGTTGGCCTGGCCTGGAGGGCCCTGAAGGCTGCTGGGGGGTCTGGGGGCGTGCTCCCCCAGAAATTTTTGAAATTAGAGACTTCAAATGGTGCACTCTGGTGGCATCTAGGGCTTATTTAGGCACAATTCAACATTATTAAATTTGCTGTTTTTTACCTTGTCAAATATACAAGGGGCAAAATTTAAAGAGCAAAGTTAGGTTTGAAATGAAAATATTTCATAGCACACCTCTTCATTTTCTGATGCCAGGAACAGAATCCAGTTCAAATCATACAACACCACCATCTAGTGACCAGTGCCTAGAATGTGGTTTTATGTATGGTTGTGAATGGCAGTCAGAGTGTAGCATCAGCCACATAAAATTTTAATTATTGATCAGTAGCATAAAATAGTATCTATTGTTTAAGACATTTATTTATATTTCACATTAAAACGTTTATGTAAATTAATATATAGAAAGCCTGGCCAGGCGCTGAACGTTCTTCTGCCTTCACTTTAAGAGATATTGGCGTTTACAAGAGAAATTCAGGGCGAGCATGAGCCTAGGAAGTCTATAGGGTTCTTCACTGTCACTCGCCCTGTCACTGTCACACGCACACACCCTGTCCTATGGCTATAGTCCCTTTAAATCACATGCTCATTTTTTGAACGGAGACGAGGAAAGAGGAATGAATGGGGGTAGATGGAAGCCGGTGCGCAAACATTCTGATATCCTCCAGAATTCTTTAACAGTCCAAAATAAATTGTATGCTATACGTGGATGGATTACTTTGTTCTTCTACGCCCTTTTTGAGGAATGTACTGTCGGACCTTCGCGGACTTAAACTATAATCTGAAGAGGTGAGAGCGCTCCATTTTTTCCCCCTATTTTTGCTGGCAGGATTGTTTTTGTCTTTTGGAAAGTGCACGGGCAGTGCACGTTTTTGGTTATACTGCTTACGCAGTGTTTGGACTAAAGACTCTGCCCCATGGGCTATTCTTTCTCTCTCTCTTTCACTTTGCACCATTACACAATAAATATCCACATTGAAAGTATTTTGTAAGCGCATTTCATGAACCGAGTTAAAGAATTTGACAACTCACATTGAGTTTGTTACAAGTGCACGCAGTGAAACCCTTTATTTTCACTTCTGGGTCAAGTACCAAGATAGTCTAGACCTATATATTACAATATCTTCCTATTTCTGTAGTTACTGCTCATTTTCAGAGGGGAATAGGAGATATTTAGGTACGGAAAGCACTCTGCATTGTTCAGTTTATGGTATCGGGTTTTGTTTTTTGGAATGTTTTTTTTTGGTTGTGTAAGTGACCGTGTGGCGCTGATGTCTCACAGCCTGGTGGAGCGCCGTGTATCTGCGCTTTGGGGAAAGCCCTGTGATGGGACTCTTAGTCCTCGACCTAATGAGGATGTGCTCTCCAAAGCACTTCTGTAAGTCACTCTGGATAAGGGTGTCTCCTAAATGCCATAAATGTAACTGTGTGTGTGTGTGTGTGTGTGTGTGTGTGTGTGTATATACAGCCTCTGTACGGGTTTCAGACTCAGGAGTTTATTCCGTTTCGTTTTGCGAGTGGTGGCGGACGTGAGCTTCACTTTTATGAGGAGAAGGAGGTGGACCTGAGTGACATCATCAACACACCCCTTCCCCGCGTGCCCCTTGATGTCTCACTCAAGGGTAACACTTATATACACACTCTCTCTCACACGTTTTTATTTTTTTATATATATATACACACCACACCTCAACCTAACTGAACACCTGAATGATGTGTTGAATAATGTGCTTTCCACATCCATTATCACAATACCAACTGAGGGAAGAAGAATGGTTCTTCATCGCTCCAGTAACATACACCACACTGACTTTAACATTAATTTGTTACCTGTCTGTGTGTGCATACAGAATATATGTAGTGTGTTTCAAACAGTTCTGATTGTGTGTGTGTGTGTGTGCACGCAGCTCACTGGTTGAGTATTGATGGTGTTCAACCTGCAATCCCAGAAAATCCACCTCCAGGTAAGATAACAAATCTTTCTTTCTCTCTCTCTCACTCACACACACACACACACACACACACACACTCTGAAAAAAGTTATTGGTTAAATAAACTGTCTGTCTGTCTGTCTGTCTCTTAGTATCTAAGGAGCAGCAGAAGTCGGAGTCGTCTGAGCCTCTGAAGGCGGTTAAACCCGGACAGGAGGAGGACTGCTCCATTCAGAATAAGGCTCAGGGCACTGCCTCTGCAGAGGTCAAAGGTCAGTGTCAGGTTCACCGTTACATTACAGGTGTGCCTCAAGTGCTTGTGTTTAAACTATTCTTCTTATTATAATTACAATATTAGAAAGCACTGATCGTTTCAATCACTGGTCATGAGAAAGTTGTGTTAATGTGCAGTGATGGAGAGGTGTTATTATCGCAGTGCAATGATGGAGAGGTGTGGTTTATTAACGCGGTGCGGTGATGGAGGGGTGTGGTTTATTAACATGATTATTGTGTGTTTAATTATTTTTTAGGAAAGGAGAAGTTGCGACTGAAGCCCCGCAGTACACATGAGCTGTCTGTGGAACAGCAGCTCTATTATAAAGAGATCACTGAGGCCTGTGTGGGGTCTTGCGAGGCCAAGAGAGCTGTACGTGTGTGTGTGTGTGTGTGTGTACACACTATGTGGGAGAGAGACATTAGCTAAGTTGCACTATGTAGAGAAGCTTATATTAGCTGTTAGGGTACTTGTAGTTGAGATCAGATCTGTGTGTCTAATCCTCTACAGAGCAGTTACTCACACAGTCATATTCACCGCTTCATCACTCAGTATTTAATTTTAACAGCAGCACACACGCATTTACTTACATGATTACATACAGCATTTAAACCATGGTGAAGCTGCTGCAGGTTAAATACACTGTGTGCACAATTATTAGGCAAGTTGTATTCCTGAGGATTAATTTTATTTGTTGAACAAATATAGGAGTTT
>JAOBAM010000021.1:252247-264106 GCA_025212355.1 Notarius kessleri
TAAATGTTGATAATCTTTAGATTACAACTTTTATTACACATTTCCAAATGCACACTGCAGCTTCATCCTAAACCCCCACACACACACACACACGCGCACACATTCACGCACAAAACAACAAAAAATCGTGAAACTTTTTTTTTTGAAAAAGTGCATATAACAAAACAAAATTACACTAAGAGCATGCCAGATAAATCTGACCCCAGGTCTGTGCAGTAACATGAAGTCACCCACCTGCTCTCAGCTTCATCATAAACCAAATCAAAATCTCCAAAACTCGAGGTCGACGGAATCGCCATGTCCATATTCACCAAATCCCGCACAAATTCGTCGAGTTTAAGGGGCTTTTAAGGAGAACAATGTTGGGCACGTGGTGTTAAGTGCCGAAAATGATCAAATAAGAAGCAAAAACGTCATAAAACGGCGCCGAGGACGACCAATAGGACACGCGTACACATCTCAGATCCACGCCATATCCGTATAGATTTTGTAAAAAAAAAAAAGGGAAAAAAATGACCCCGGAATTCATCAGCCATCCCAAACAATGAAGAACGGTTGTGTGAAAACCTCGACACACTCGAGCAGCTGACTCGGCCTTGAACACACTCCTTCACTACTTACACACAAAAACGCTCAAAAATATCAAAATTATATCAAACAGTAAAAACAAGAAAGAAAACAAACCTTTATCACAAAGGTGATTCCCCACGATGCAATGAGTTGCTCTGTTCATTCATTCTCTCTCTCTCACACACACAGCTTTCATTTTCACATGTTTGTCATCTCATCTGCTCCAAATGAATCAAACACAAAAATAAAAACAAACAACATCCCACATCGCTGTCACTTTCAAACCTGGATTTGTTTCATTTCAGGGACAAATGTGTTCTCCTGATTCATCATCGAAGCTCTTCCTCCGCCTCCCCTCTCTCTCTCTCTCTCTCTGCCTTCACCAGCCAAAAAAAAAAAACAAAACTGCTAAGTCAACTTCCGCCTGCAGCTTTCAAAATGGCAGATCTCTCTCTCTCTCTCTCTCTCTCTCTCACACACACACACAAATAAATAAATAAATATAGACGGAGATACAGCGCCATGTCATCATTACACTGAGCTTCATTTCCACAGCAACTGGTTTCTTCCACTCTGAATGATGATCATCTCTCACTCACCTTCTCCATTAAGGGACATCAGTCCTGAATCTAACGCTCAGATCAGGTCACATGGCCTTTCATCATCTATCCTCATTTGACTAACTGATTCTCTCTCTCTCACACACACAAAGTGATCTAACTGAACAGCTTGAGCGTGAATTCAAGCTCAAGTGTTTTCTTCCATTTTCAAAATTACATACAAGACAGACAGTGAGTGTGTAGGCGGGCAGGAGGTGAATCAACAGTTAAGCTTGCTCTTAGACACACACACACTTTTTATTCCCCTGATATCACACAGTTTCATTTTATGTCCAGATTGTTTGTATCCCCACACACACGCGCGCGCGCACACAGAGGAGTGTGTGTTTTTGTAGATAGGAGTAGGAAGGGTAGAAGTGGGCGGACCGGAGATGAATCAACGGTTAGGGTTGTGTTTTCTCTCACACACACACCATCCTGATCTTTTTTCCCCTCACACACACTGTGCATTGTGCATTATCTTTAATCTGAGACACCACCGTGTGTGTGTGTCACCATATTTCAGTGAACACTGTCAGCGCACATTGCTATGCATGAGCTGCTATTAAAGAGTAATTGATTGAACATGTACATGACTCTGCCTGCTAACTGGGTGGAGCCAATGGATGGAAATACAGGGGGCAGTTGGACTTCAGGATCCCCAGATTGCTGATAGCTCAAAATAAAAAGAAAAGTGAAGCAGGTTCTTTTCAAGTATCTGTTCCAGTGAAAACCACAAACCCATGGGATAGAGCCTGCGCGTGTAGCTGAGATGCTGAGGGTCTTCCATCATCATCATCCATACTACAGACACATGAGGATTACAGCAGGAGGACAACTACACTGTGTTCCTCACCTCACAATCACTCTGTCTCCTGAACCAGAGAACTGCTGACGGATCGACTGGTGACTGGGCACAGAATGCAGATTCTCCCTCAGAAAAGATGTTTCTTCTTCACTTGACCAGAGCCACTTCCTCACAGAGACCTGCTGTGGCTGGAAGAGGTGGACGATGGACAACCTGCTGGTGACTGGAGAAGGTGAAGGAGGATCCAAGACCTGCAGGTTCTCAGTGTGTCCTCTAACATGGTACTATGATCAGGAGGCTGAATGTTGTGGAGGTGGTCTCAGCTGGCCATCACAGACCGAAGAACAACCTGAAGAGTTCCTTTGGTTATTACAGACTGGAGAACTGCAGACCACAATCAGGAACAACAGGTGACCAGCTGAACCACTGCACGGTCCAGAGAAGAATGCTGATCCCCCGCTCCTCCTCTTCTCCTCACTTTACCAGCTCTGTAGTGTACTTCCTCTGCTGGTCACTAGGTATCCTGGTGGAATGTACCATTAGCAGGGGTAGAAGGCCCCTGCTGGAGAACAGGACCTACCCAGGTTCATGTGGCAGCTGACTAAGAGGAGACACCACTGGAGCAACAGCTCACCAATGTTCTCATGCTTCCAGGTTCTCCTCAGAACCTGTAGGACACCATCATGCACTCTAGGGCACCACCTGGTGTTCACAACAGGATGGAATCGAGCTGCTCCTGCAGCACTGCTGTCCTGGAGGACGTCCCCTGAAACTACAGCACTACCTCAGAATACCACTAGGGGTGTCATAGTTCATATAAAAGCATTAGAAAACATGATGCATGGAGGACTTTCACGTCATCATAACTGTGGATTTGTTCACATGGCCATGTTGCCTGGTGAGCTTTGACAGCGAGCAGCACAAGCGTACACGAGTGATTATAAGCCCAATTCAGTCCGTCTACAGATAAACTTGCAGAAGTTCCATCTAAAGGAAAAATGCCAGAGACCTGTAGTGCTTTTGGATCGAATAACAGACATGGAGACACGCCTGGTTTAACTTTTCACCGCTTCCCAGCGAACCCAGAAAGATGAGAAAAATGGTGAGCTGCAGTTAAACAGGAAGACTGAATGATAAAAACATCCCCGTGTGTGTGAAGAGCATTTTATATCAGAGGAGTGCGAAAGCTCTGTGCAACGTTAAAATGTAGATCTGGATGTGGGCTTAGGGACGATATATTTTGTTAGAGCTAATGCTTGGCTCAACGAGCAGCGTGTTTGTTTTGTACTGATAATGTAGACTCGGCTAAACACCATAAAGCATGTTAGATCTAGTCCCTGGCTTGTTTATTACGGTTAGGCGGCCACGTTTTAGCTTACCTTTGTCATCAGGAGGTATTTTTCTTGATCAGGAATTTCCCATAACATTCCGACACGAAACCTGCCTTGAGATAATCGGTCAGCATCTGTACTTTTGTCTGCTTTTTTTCATCACCAGTGTATTTAAATCCAAATACTAAATAGTTCAGGATGTCAGTGTCCCAAATCCGGTAGCTGGTTTGATGAACAGTTTAAGTGGAATAAATACATTTGTGGGTAAATGAAGGCGGCGGCTTTATTTTTGTCATGTACATTCGAGCACAGCGAAAAATCCTCCTCTATATTTAACCCAGCTGATGTGGTGAACATACACACCACAGTATGAATAATAAAATACAGTTGTGTGTAAATTATATGGCTCAATGATGTCTACATGTTTCAGCTTTTGAACATAACGCGATCTGCTGGTATAAATTTTTAATAGTTTCAGAGAAACTGTACTGACTGCAGTCCTCTGGATTTTCATCATTAACTCTTGTGGCTGTTTCTTTATTTGCCTGGCTGTATGGCAGATGCTGTCTGATAAACAAAATCCTGTGACACTGATAAAAGTCCTCCAGAGGACATAGAGATGAAACCGGTGTGTATTAAGTCACACTGAAAGCAAGAGTGTCGGTTCATAATTATTTATTTTCAGATCAGTTTTAGTGCAATTTTGTTAAAACTATTTACATCACATTTTAAAATTGTTTTTTCAAAAAAATAACTCTTCCCCCTCATCAGCATGGCTCCGTGTGTGTGTGTGTGTGTTTACACAACAAGCCCTGAGAGCGACTTTAATCATAGAAGCTGAAACTAAACTAAGGTAAGCAGTAAAGGTTTAAAAGAGCACATTAGAGAAGTGTGAAGATTAAATGATGTAAATATGAGAGCTTTTGTCCCATCGAGTCAAAACAGGAAGTGTTTAACATTCTGTTGTTCACACCACATCATGCTGATGCAACCATGCGTGTATGAGGTCACACTGTGAGGTAATAGGGCTGATGTAACGCAGGAATGTGGAAACGTGAGCTGCTGTGGAGAAACGTCAGAAGGCTGCTGCGGGAAAGGTTTCGTCCACATTAACTACAGATGGATGAATGGTTTGTTCCACTTTTATACTGATGGACTCCATCTCGGTTCTGAATGAGGAGACGGCCCTACGGCCCCAAGGTGAGAACAGACTGATGATCTAACACACACACACACACACACACACACACCATTCCTGAACACGGGGGGATCTGACACACTGTCTTGTGTAACCATGTTAAATTGGAACAAACCACTCAAATAGAGATGCATGCTCTCATATATTCAGAGACTAAACCATTTCTGAACATCTGTTTATCCCTGGAACAAACCATTTTTAACCAAAGGGGAATCTAACCATCCCTCCACCCATCCTGAGAACAAACCATTTCAGAACAGAGGGGAATAGGATAAACTATTGATCCCACACCCATCCCTGGACTGTTTTGGGATACAGAAGGATCTGATTAACCAAACCTCAATGCATCAATCCCTGGAATAAACCATTTCTGAAAAGAGAGGGTGGCCTCATACCCCTGTCCATCAGATAATGGACTGAACCATCCCTGAAGAGAAACAAGGGGATAGAATACATCACTCATCTATTACAGTCATGTTACTTTATCCCTTCACACACGTCACATAAGTCACATGACCCTAATGATGGCATTACAGCTATGACATCTCACAGAGTATCTACTGAGATTAACAGGAACAGAGTCTGAGTGTCACTGCTGCGAGACACAACCTGCATTCTGATACATAGGTTACACACACACACACACACACAGTCTCACTATTCTGATAATAAAAGCATATAATAAAGGTACACACATTCTTTGCATTAAAAGTGTGTTAGTGTGTGTGTTGGGGGGCAGCAATGTAAGTGAACCTAGACCAAACCCTCCTCCTCCGTATCCAGCACCTGACTGGCTAATTATTTGCCATGGTGATAGAACCTCTGTCCTGATTGGCCGTGAGAGAGGTAGGCATGGCGTGGTGGCTGAGATGAGCTCTGAAATGTTGCCTGGAGAGAAAGATGTACATAAGATACAAGTGAGTGAGTGGGTTTTTTTGGATTCCCCCCTCCCAAATTAGTCAGTCAGTCGTCTCAAACTTCCTCCAAGGAATCTTTTTAAACTGTTGCTGATGTAACATTAGGGGGGGAAGCATAACACACTGGGGAAGAAAAGCGCTATCCACCCACTTCCACATGCATGAGCTCAGTGATTGGCCAGCGTTGATGTAAATGACAGGGCTAGTATGGCCTCCCACCCCGCCCCACTCCTCCCGCCCCAGGAGGATTGTGCTCTCTTGGGTTCTCACAGACGGCTATGGCATCATCAGGATTTTAACTAGCGATATCCGGATGATGGGGCAAATACTTTTCTGTTGCACCACTTGAGAGCATGCAGTGAGGGTCAACAATTCCACTTGCATTAGCTGCTTCTGCACACACACAAACTCTCACACTGTATAAACCAGAGTCCTGCCTCTCCGACTGTGGATTACATTCCCTTAACTACACACCAGTGTGAGGAAAAATCCTACAGCGTTTAGTCACTTACGTTATAAATATGTCCGCTACTGACATCATACACTGTGCAGATGGTTTAACACTTTTTTTTTTTGGACCACATCATTCCAGACATGTTCCATGTGTCATTTCATAGTTTTGATGTTTTCAGTGTCACGATTCTATGAATGAGTCAGGGTGTCCAAACTTGGACAGTACCATACGCAATACACAGAGCTCAGGTTGTGTAGATGATGCAAGCTAACTATAGCTTAATAACAATAATAAAGTTTATGGTGTGTAAGGTGTGTGAGAGAACTGACCGCGTGCTGTGTGAAGGATCCAGGTGATGCTGGTCTGGGCGGGGGAGCGTATGGCAAGCCGGCCTACTCAAAAACAACAGACCAATCAGAGGAGGGTGAAGCATGACATCACAGATCACGTGTGTGCCCCGTGTTTACCTTCGTGTGAGGAATCTGCACAGCGATAGAGGGAGTGGGCAACAAACCTGCAGCACTGGCATGGAGAGCCTGAGGGTGCATGGGCCTCAATGCACTCTACAGAGACACACACACAGTTTTATCATTTCTGAAATACAGGAACAAACAAATTTCCCTTTTAAATGTGAACAAACAGTGCAGTGGTACAGTCCACTTCTTACTCACAGAATCAGTGAAACCCGACTGCTGGTTGGCATGTTCCAACTGCTTCTGTAGGGGGATCCCAGTACTGGGGAGAAAACCTACACACACACACAATGAGAGGGCTCAATGTACTTATGTCTTTTCCTTTTTTTCTCTCTCCATCTTTTCTCTCTCTCACACACACACACCTGGCTGGGAGGTGAAGTGAGTGTGTACAGTGTAGCCTGGTTGCTGATGAGGCAAGTATTGCATGGCCTGGAACGCTGATGCACCTAGAAACACAAACACACTTTTCATAGCAACAGTAACAGAAGTCACATGCAGCACGCTGTCATTTGTAAGTAAACGTGGAGGTCACTGAGGTCAGCGTTTATGGTTTGAGTTAAAAGCTGATGTGCAGCGGAAGATGGCGAATTTATGAACAGATGGTAATGAAGACGAGGAGAAAGAAAGCCAAATTTTTCACTCTGGCTTTTTCAGAAGTGATGACTGCAACTTCTATACAGAGGGGTGTGTGTGTGTGTCGCGCCGAGTCAGAGCCAGGAGTGGTGGGACCGCAGGATGTCAAGCACTACGTTTAACTCCATCCATCAGTGGGTCTCTGCGAGTGACCCCCACCAACACAGAACCGTGATGAACGCTGATCAAGAGTGACGTAAAAGTCATGGCTTCCAGCGTGACTGTTCAGACTGCGCTCACACTGCTAAAACTCAGACCTGTATCTGATTTAGGACCACAATACAAAAATCAGAACTGAAAGATGATTTGTGCTGCTCACACTTATGAGGGGAAAAAAAAATTAGATCTGAGTCACATATGAACAAAAACCCTTCAGATCCGGGCCCCTTCTGCTGCAGTCTGATCCCACTGGTCCTATTTCTTATAATCAATCAGAGCATCAACCCCAACCGATACTCTACTTATCCCACTGTCACATCACTATGATAACCACACCTCTGATGTGGGCGGGGCTGCTATAGGTGGCAGGTGCTGATTGGCCAGGGTTAAAGGCTGTGGCATGTTGCGGCTGTGTGACCCCGAATGACCCATGACCTGCTTGAACTCCAAACTGAGCATGCTCAGAAACAACAGCACCAAAACCGGGCTGAGATGGAAACGAACGACCCTGGAAAAAGAGAGAGAGAGAGAGAGAGAGAGAAGACTGTAAGGTAAGACTGAGACTGTGTGTGTGTATACAGTTGCAGCCAGAAGTTTACATACACAGGCATAACTGTCAGGGCAGTTTAGTGTTTTCAGTGATTTCTCTGAATTGTTTTTCTGTAGGAGAATAACATTTTTAATAGAAAAAAAACACATTTGGTGCACAAGTTTTAATTTATTTTGGTTTTTCAGAAATCAAAACAGTCAAACTTATACATACAGCCACCTCATATCTGGTTAAACGTCCCTGTGTGAGTTTCTCCTTCACCAGATGCTTTTGGTTGCCATCAACGAGCTTCTGTCAGAGTTGTGGTTGGATATTTGTCCTCTTCTTGGCAGAATGAATTGGGAGAGTACAATTAAATGTGCGTGTTTTGTTGGCGTGGACCGGATTTTTAATCACAGTCCACATATTTTCGACAGGGTTGAGGTCAGGACTTGTTTTTCAGTTTAATATTCTCCTGCTTTATCTTCCACAACCAGCTCTGATGTGTGTTTGGGCTCATTGTCCTGTTGGAACACACAACTGGGTCCAAGTTTCAGATGGTTTGAGGTTCTGCTGAAGAATTCTGAAGTTCTTTATGACTCCATCTACTTTGTGCAGTGCATCAGTTCCACTGGCAACAGAACAGAACATGCTGCTGCTACCACCACCAGGCTTTAACAGTTAGTGCAGTGTTCCTCTGTATCTCTGGTCATTATGGCCAAACAACTCAATCTTTTTCTCATCTGACCATAAATCTTTCCTCCAGAAGGCTTTTTCCTTGTTCATGTGTTCCACTGTGAGCTGTACTTAAGCCTGAAGGTATGGATTTTGGAACAGGGGCTTCTTTCTTAGGCAGCAGACTCTCAGTCCATGGTGATGTGAAACTCTCTGGACTGTAGTCAGTGTTCCAGAAGCTTCCAGTTCATGGCAGGTCTGTGTCTTGGTGGTTCCTGACCATCTGAATCAATTTCCCCTCAGCTGAGGGGGACAGTTTGGATCGTCTTCCAGCAAAGTGGCTTCACCTGCCAATAACTTCAACTTAGCTACAATTGTTTGAACTGATGTTGGAATCTGCAAGTGTTTAGAAACAACTCTAAGAGATGTTCCTCTTTCTCTGATCTGCACTGAGCTCCTTGAACTTTCCCACTGTACTGCGTGTTGGTCAACCCAGTGAGTGTCAATGAAACCCTTTAATTGTTGTGTACAGAGCAGCTTTCAGCTACAGCCAGTCATCACTAACAGGAAGTTAAGAGGCCTTGGAGAGTTAAACAGTTTGATTAATTCAGTGATGCTGAAATTTCCATCGAAGGGGGGGTGTCTAATTCTGACCCTGTTTTGATTTCAGAAATTGCACTGAATTCGTGGGTTTTTTTTCCTCCCCCAATTAAAGATGTAATCATTCGATCACAGAAAATGAACAGTTCAGAGAAATCAGTGAAAGTCCAATACTGACATTCATGTTTCTTCTGATCGAGACTGTGTGTGTGTGTGTGTGTGTGTGTGTGTGTGAGAGAGTGAGGAAGAGAGAGACACTCACAGAAATGACAGGAGGTTGGAAAAGCTGCTTGCTGCGCTCCCCTAACAGAACTGCAGACCGGGCATGAGAGACAGACCCCGCTACTTTTTTTTGGGGGGATGGAACATGAGAAAATAAAATACAAGAGAGATATAGAAAGTAAAACAACAAATTCCACTTTGTGTGCATGCACGCATGAGTACTATTCACCCACACACAAACAAATGTATACATTACACACACCATGTATGTGCGTTATATTACATGGTGGTGTGAAGATATGAAGTTTCTCTCCGAGTGGTGAATGTGTACATCAAGAGTGAGTGAAGTGAATGAGTGAAAATATTTAACACAAGAAGATAAACTTCATATCTTCACACCACTGTGTAAATGTTCTTATATTATATGGACACACACACACAAAAAAAATTACACAAGTTAATCAAAAGAATTTTAATTTTGAACCGGTTCACCATTTTGACGAGGCGCGTTTAGTCAGTGGGAAGACACTGGGAGTGACATCGGAATGAAGCGTGTTACTCAGATCCATGATGTATTTCATATGCAAAGTGGGAGTTTTTCAACATGAGAAGATAAGCTTCATATCTTCAAGCCAATGTGTGATTCTTTTTATTATATCGACACATTCACAAACAAAAAAATCCCCAAATTTATCAAAACAAAATTTATCATCAGTTTCCTCACGAGTGACGAAGAGAGATTTATGCCACGGTTTTGGTTCTCCATGTCCCGGATGGAGCTTGGATGAAAAATAAAGACGAGTGGTGGATTTCCCAGTAAAAAACTCGTGTCCATATATAATATAAATATTTCTGAACACATGCCTTCACTCTCTCTCCCCATGACTCGGAATAGTTGAGGTTTTGTTGATCGGTTCCGTCGCCGTCTCTGCCTCGTCTTTTCCGCGGTCGTCCCTTCAGGCTTACAGAGAGGCATCCTGAGACAGACACAGGAACGAGGCAGCCATTTTAAAAATGTACCTACAGTAAGTTTGTATTAATATTTGTTACAAATGGCTCCATTTGTGAACGTGCTGTTTACTGAGAGCACAAACACTGGAACATTCATTAAATAAACTGTAAATCTCTCTCTCGCTCTTTTTTCTCTCTGAATAATAAAGGAATAAAACACCCCGTCATGCTGTTATAAGAAAATCATCAATGACTGGATAGTGTGGTGAGGCGTAACATAAAGCTGAGATACCGGTGCCACCCCAAAGTCGATTATTTTACGAAGTGTTTCATTCCTCTTGTACCACAGCAGTCAGTCAGTGATTACTATTTTTCATTTATGAATGAAACAACACGCCACGCCACGTTTTTTAACCATTTATAGTTGCATTTAATGCTATGAAACTAGACTGAATTAATAATACGAAGCAGTTTGTCGTGTTACTGAGTAACCCAAAGCATAAACTCCTGTCCTGAAGACATGGCGGAAAACTTACTGACTGTTATGAAGCTTCGAGATGGAAGGAGCCTCTAGTGAAGAAGAAGAAGAAGAAGACGAACTCCTGCCGTTAGCTAACCACCGTTCCATAGAGACTGAATGGGATTTAGCTAACTAGCGGTGGTTTTTGCTAACAGTTAGCTGAATGTGCTTCAGTGCCAATGTTAAATGAACATCTCCTTACAGAAAACCTCATCCTGTCCATGATTAGACATTTTTCCATGTTATTTTTTTTTTAAAATACATATTTTTAAGCCTTAAGGTGGTGATGATACACAGGGCAGCTTTTTGAGCGATGTTGCCGGGCAATTGCGCTTCAACACTTTCCCATTGAGATTGGGGCAGCAACATTTCTATCTGAACAATTTTGATCGTTTTGGGCAACTTTTTTAATTAAGATCATCCAATCAGAGTGCTCGTAGCGAATCACGTGACCACCTGAGAGCTTCTGAAATTTTCAACAAAGATGGCGGCGTCTCCGGCAGTGGAGCGAAGAAAACAAGAGACAACTTGTATGTTTTTATGTTCTGTGTAAACCCAAAGTGCTGAATTTACCTCATTAAATACTGAACCAACAGACATTATTTTTATGCTCAGGTTGGAATTAAGACATCGATTTTATTTTTTTCAGCCAAGTGTAAACTGCCGTTAGCGCCGTAACCACCGCTCCACAGAGACTGAATGGGATTTAGCGAACTAGTGGTGGTTTTTGCTAACATAGTTAGCTGAAAGTTATTGTTAGCCATGTAGGGATAACGTTAGCTCTCTTGCGTCAAGTTAAAAGTGATGGGCGGCTCATGGTTTTTTGTTTTTTTGTGAGGTGTAATAGAGATTGTCGAACTTATCGTCTGATCTAATTCACATCCAGAGCACGACTACTTGTGGAACCCGAGAGTGAAACAGTACAAACTGCGGGAGGTAAAAAAATAAAAATAAAAAGCCTTTCAGGAGCTCTGCCACGCCCTTTTCCTCCTCAGCAGCATCTCCTGCTCCATTGCCTTTTTTGCTGAGATGAGAATTAAACGATGATGCTTTCATGATGTATGTGTCAGTTATTAGTTGTAGCTTATGTGATTGATGCTAGTAGCATTTTAAAGTTTATTATTAACAGAATAATGCGGGGGGCGGCATGGTGGTGTAGTGGTTAGCGCTGTCGCCTCACAGCAAGAAGGTCCGGGTTCGAGCCCCGTGGCCGGCGA
>JAOBAM010000021.1:353381-363788 GCA_025212355.1 Notarius kessleri
GGGCGCTCTGGGCTGCCCACTGCTCTGGGTGTGTGTGCGTGTGTTCACTGCTTCAGATGGGTTAAATGCAGAGGATGGATTTCACTGTGCATGTGACAAATAAAGGTTTCTTCTTCTATACCGTGACCTCGGCCTTGAATACTGACCTCGGCCCACAGGGCCTCGCTCAGTACTTTCAAGACCTCAGTCACGGTATTTCACCATACGGACCTCCCAGATATGTGAATCTAATTGTTGCTTTTGAAAGATTTCCTGAACGTGTGTAGGTCACATCCATTTTGACGCACTAAAAGGTTATGCAAGTTCATATTTTAAAATTTATGACCCAGTTTAAAGTTGATGGATAATAACATCCCAAAAGTTCTGTGAGTTACCGGGCAAACCTGCATTTGGTGGGTGAGCATCGATACTAACACCCAAAAAGGTATGAGAGTTCTTATTTCCCGACCTTTGATCCAGCTAAAAGTAGGTCAAATATAGGCCAAGCTTATGCTAGGTCATCCCCAAATAGACCTAAAATATAAATTTGGTGCACGTAGGTCAGTTTTAACTGTTTAAAACAAAAAGCTATGCGAGTGCTCCAGATGGACAGACAAATGGACATAGTGAAAACATAATGCCCTGGCCCGACTTTAATGAGCCAAATTTAAATATATCAGAACTCCAATAATGTTCTTGTATTTAATTTAAGAAAGACTTCCATCAGTGAGGTTGTGAGGAGTCAGTCCTGTTGTAGGTGGTTTTGTGGTTGGTGTAAAATGTTAGGAAGCTTTAACTGCGAGACATTTTATTGGCATGTTCATGTTAATATTTATCTAAAGCACATGTACACCAACTCCTGCTGTGTAACACTGCTATTTAAGAGTCTCCTTACTCCTGAAACTCTCAGCTTTTTATTCACTTATTCATGTTAAATAACTGCAAGTCCTCGCAGAGTGATGAGTGCAGGATGGAAATCTGGACTCGCACACCACGAGTCTGTAGATATTAAATGTCCTTCTCCCTAAATTATTATTTATCCTACGTAGTGATCGTGCTATGGAAGCTTTGAACCCTCAAAGAATCCTTATTTTCTTTTTAATCTTGAAATTATCAGTGGTTCCACATTTGCTTCATGATACTTCTTAGAAAGCATGACTCTTTAAGGCTTCACTGCATAGCTAAGCGTACTTCGCTTCCTAAATGGGACTCGACACTGTGCTGGAACCCTTTCTGAGAAGCACCTGCTTTGGTGTCCAGTTCTATACAGAAACCTTAAGGGTTCCAGGAGAAGCAGAGATCAGGAGATGAACATATGGTCCCAGGTTTAGAGAATGACGACAATATTATTCACAGCAAAAAGCTGACATCAATCTGTGAATTAATTCAAATCATGATCAGAGACTAATGAGACTCAAGTGCAGGTAATTTATTTTATGAAGCTCATTCTAATTGAACAGATTTGAGTTATTAATTCTATAATGGAATCGATTATACTGATAGAAAAATAAAGACTGAAACTCAGGAAAACCCTCAGGATCCCGTTACAGGACATGCTCAGTACATTAAATTCAGATGAAGTGTGTGTGTGTGTGTGTACTGACTGTGGGAGAAGCGTTGTGTGATGGGGGTTCCAGGATATGGGTAGGTGCGACTCTCCCACTGGATGTTCCCTTCCTGAACTGCCCTCAGGAAACCATGGTAACACTGATCTGCTACACCTAGACACATCAAAGCACACACTGAGGATTTGAAGACTTCTAAAGAGATGATTAACACATCTAAAACATCACACACACAGCACGATGGAACCGAGAACCTGTAACACACACACACACACACACACACTCACTCTCTCTCTCTCTCTCTCTCTCCCCGTCTCATTAAAATGTTGCTTTACTGCCATCTCTCTCCTGTTCTCTCCTTTACTTTGTGTCCTACTCTCCATGTCTCTCTCTCACCGTCCCTCTCCCTCTCACCTTTGATGAGGCGATACCACTGTTTGCACACCAGGGCGGCAGTCTTGTGCTCCTGATACGGTGAGAGGAAGGACAGGATGTACTCCAGCACCTCTTCCGGCAACTCCCCCATGGCTGTCTGGGAGCTTTTCCCAGGATGCTTTGCGCTGTTTGAGCTGCCTGTCATCTCCGTCGCTGTGGTCTGGTCATTAACATGGCTCCCCAGTGAAGCGGCACCAGCGTCCCCCATGTCCATGGCAACAAAGCAGCCGTCCTCGCCATCAGAGAAGCGAGACATGTTGCCTGCAGGGGCAGAGATGATGAGGAGTTACATCTCGGTTAGAAAACTGAGCCAACAATCATCCAACCTTTAAGAACAATTTATATCACAGACAGAGCTGTCTGTCTTTGATATTTTTCCCCAGACTGCATGCTCAGGCTTGTCTGGGTGATACAATCAGATAATCCTGTTTTCTGAGCAATCACTGATCTCATCACAACTGACAGACAAGCAGCAGACTGGACATTAAAATCTATTTTTAAATCACCCTTCATCAAGTTAAATAAAGCATCTTGGTAGACAGTTATAACATGACACTTTATTAGAAAACCTAAATCCCAGACATCATGAAACACCTTCAAATTTAGATTCACTCACTTCAATAAGCAAATACAAACACATGCAGACAGAGATTAGATCTAGTGACTGAGAAACTGAATAAAATAAAGCACTTTTGAAATCATATGTGGACAAAACCACTTTATGAGTTTCAGTGTCATGCCAAACTCTCTCTCTCCCTCTGTCTGTCTCTCTCCCCTCTGCAGTAACGTTAGTGAATCATCTTCCAGACTAATCCTGAGCTACTTCTGACATTTCTGCAATTGTAAAGCGGTTTGCTTTATTACTGCTTCACTGCTCCTGAGACTCTTTAACTGATGAAGTGAGTTTTTTTTAAACACACAAACATGCTTAAAGAACAAAACCCACATGGTTCCTCAATCTGTTGATTTCTATTGTAGGCTAACTGAGGAGGCTCACTAACAGTGCCTTTAAAAAAAAGAAACAACCACCCAGAAGTCTTGAAATTGTGCTCTGAAAATAATTCTGTAGTGTCTTGTGAGACATGACATGCAGTAAAGTGTATTGTTGAAGTGTATAATGAACAGTAAAGTCAGCAGAAAGGGATCGGTGCTCCCCTGCCCGGCCTCCAGGATCTGTACACTTCACAAACCAGGAAGTGGGCAGAGAAAATCATTAAGGAGTCCTCACACCCTGGACACAACCTTTTCCAACTCCTCCCCTTCAGCAAGCGCTGTCGAGCACTGCGAACCAGAACCACCAGACAGAAAAGCAGCTTCTTTTCTCGTCCCGTCAACGCCATAAATATCTGACCTGAACCATCCTTGCCATTATACGATTATACCACTTGTACCTCCACTATACTCCTGTTTGCACGACCTCACTGCACTCCGATTGTCGTGTATATTTTTAGTATATCGTGTCTGGTCTGTCAATATCCTGCATACTGTCTGTATATGGTGTACTGTTTATATTGCTGGCAGCATACATATTTATAATGTATACTGTATATTATAGATAGATATTTTAATGCAAAACATTGTAGATAGTGTTTATTATAGATATATTACTGTATAATACAGATTTCTAGACATTGTGTATATTTTATATAGTTATAATAGACTGTATAGTTATTATATTGTCCATTACATATACTATACATTTTTCTGAAATTACATATCCATATCTTACACACACACACAATATGTATGTATGTATCCCCTCTCTCTCTCCCTCCTACTGCTAGAGAGACAAAACCTGCCGGAACCAAATTCCTTGTGTATGTAAACAAACTGGGCCCATAAACCAGATTCTGGTTCTGGTTCTGATCATAAACGCGTCTAACTCGCGGATCTGCCGGTGTTAGCCTGAAGCTAAAGGAGCTGAACCACTGCTCATCTTACAGCGACAACTTCACACATTTTAACCACGAAAACACGTGATTGGACTCTTTTCGAATCTTCGTCGTGTTTTTTTTTTCGGTTACCAGTGTGTGTGTCCTCCTTTTCCCGTCCTGTTGCGTCCTTTAATCGCTGCCGTTTGTTGATTCCCTTTATCAGCTCCTACTGCTGCTGCGCTCCACACTCCAAACATCCGCCATCTTCCTCCCTACAGCAGCATCTTACGCACAGACACGGGAGCGCGCACGTAAAGCCCTCCCTGACGCCCTCGGCGTGGGCGCGTTCTGGATGACGCGCGTGCCCGCGTTCTGCAGACTGTCCTGTGATCCATTGATCACCTTAACGACTCTCGAGGCCGTTGACACCCAGCTCCCAGTGACCCACACCAACAGGACGACTCAACCACACCTTAGATGAGCTTTTCATCCATGAGAGGATAAATACCTGATACTCCCTATTAGCCAGACAGAACTGAAGAAGCCTTTCGGATGAGAGGGGAAACGTCTTCAAGAATCTTCAAGCAAGTCCAGTTGCTCTTTTCTACCACCCACATGCGAATGGTTTGGCGTTCTGACCGGACTGTACAGTGTGCAGAACCTCTTCACCTGTTCTGACTGTGGAACATCTCACAGTAAACCAGGAGACCTGAAGAGATGGCTGGAGACAGGAAGTTGCTCTGGGACTGCGCAGACTAAACAGGAAGTGACCTCATTTGCTGAGTTGAATGAGTTTCTAAAGCAGAGTGAGACTAACTGAGGGGAAATTTCCAATCATTTTCATAAACGTTAAGAATAAATATTCTGAGAGGTAACGGGACCGGACTGGACTTGTTCTGGTTGATGATGTGATACGGTACCAGTTTATACCTTTTAATAACCTTTATATCCTTCCGCAGGGCCTCTGCATTCTAATTCTGCACTTACCCTAGTTTGATAGATTATAAACTGCCCCCGGGGGGGTGAGAGAGGGATTCCTGGCTCACACCCAGAATTCCCTGGAAACACTTCAGACACCACGTGGTCATGAAGATTGATTAATATTTTAATCTTATGGAGGTTTGACCACGCCCCCTTATAATGACGTCAGTTCCACTGTAACGCTCCGTGTCCCACTTGTACCTGAGTTCCGCGCGCATGCGCACAGCAGCGTCGCTTTGCTCGAGACGATTCGATGGCGGGGATGAAAGCGGAACTCCACCAATTAGAGAGCGATGCCGGGTGACGTCACTCTCTCCTCGCGCTTTGTGCTCGGATGCTGCAGGAGCGCGTGCAGTACGGTGCGGATGCTCGCGCGCCCTCTCCCATATTACAGCAGGAGTTTTTATTTATTTATTTTATTCTATTTTATTCTATTTATGTATTGTTCGTGTCTGTGAGCGGGACGGGCGGAGTCCGGTGCATTCGGTTTGGAATGATTTCTTTCAAAACGGATTTTGGCCGCAGTGACATTGCGGTTTGACTGGCCGGGTTGCCAGATCGCGCTGAATTCTCCTCTTATTCGAGCGCGGTGTTTGTTATTGTTGTTAATTATTCCATGGTGTTAATGCAGATGTGTGCAGATGTGTGCTGATGATAAACACTGCGTTATAAACCTCAGCCCTCACTCCGGGTTGCCAGATTGAGGCTTGATGTTAACTGTGTTCGGGTTTTAACCTTTAATTCGCGCTGATTCTGTAGAATCAATGTTTATTATAATAATTCTTAAAAGTATTAATTATTAATCACACAAACCGGAAGTATTCAGTCCAGTATCCGTCTGGTTTATAAACATCAGAGATTTTATAGTGCAGTGTTTATAGGGAGGATAACATCCTGTAAATCTGGCAACTCTGCCCCGGGAGGGAGAGGGAAGATGGAGGAGAGCGCGAGACACGCACACACCGGAGGCACAGGTGCAGCTGGTCCAGGTGAGCGCGCGCGCGCACTATAGCTGGACATGCAGTGGGACGGGATGTGGGACAAAAGGTCAGGGGTCAAGTCCCAAACAAAAGGTGTAGTCAATATTTCATGCCCATTGTAGTGCACTAATATAGGGGTTAGGGAGTTTATGTAGTGCACTTCTTCCACATGGCTTCTCAGTGTCATTTGATGTAGTGCACTATGTAGGGTGTAGGATCCATCTCTTCTATAGTGCACATATTTAGGAAGTACATATTTATATTCTGTGTAATAATAATGGCTTACCGGGAGATTTAGTGCACTACTCACTGTTTAAGTGCACTATATGCTGTTTCACTTGATGTTGGGCATGATGGTGTTACAAAGAGAATAGGGAGCCGTTTGGGACGAGGCCCAGTGAGTAATGCTGCTGATTCACTCTGTGCAGGCGATGAGGAACAAGTCTGCCTGCCTATCTGTCTGTCTGTTTAAAAGAAGAGAAATGTTATTGTAGTACATTGCAGATAAAATACCTTTAATCCCCTGTGTGTGTGTGTGTGTGTGTGTGTGTGTGTGTGTGGTATGAGACTGAGTGAATCCGCTGTATCAAGCCATTCACAGGATTTGCTGAATCTTTGAAAAGCCTTCACTCGAGTCTCTGGACATTCTGCTGATCAGTCCTGTGTGCGCACATGCAGTATTTCAGTCTTATAAATTCTTCAATGCTTCTCCACTTCCTGTTTTGTCACAGCTAAAGTGATGACATCATCACCAGTTTCTGAAAAGAAACATCAGAGAAATGGTCACACCTCCCCAGCTCACCAGTCATCCAATCAGAGCAACCCAACTGCTGGTAAACAGAGTAAGCTCCTCCCACTTCCCCTCTTTATTTAGATAATTATGACATGACTGTAATGAATGAAAGTCTCTCTGGTTTCTCTGTCTCATATTTCCTATTAGCTGAAATGTTGACTCCGCCCTCTGTGTCTGAGAAGAAGCCTCTGACCAATGGACACGCTTCACCTGTCCGCTATCCAGCCAATAGCAGCAACAGCCAGACAGGTAACCAATGTAAGTGTGTGTTACTGGGCATGGATTTGTCTGCTCTCCGAATGGTAAAGTATGTAGGGAACAGGAAAATTAAGTGTGACTCCTTAACAGCCCTGTTTAAGGAAAGATAGTTCTCTCTCTCTCTCTCTCTCTCTCTCTCTCCTCTAGGTGTGGAGTCTCTACTTAAAACAGATGAAAGGATGCGTCTGGCCAGAGAGAGACGAGAGGAGAGAGAGAGGAGTCTGGGTGAGGCTTTGAATTTATTTACTCACTTTGGCAATAATGTGACCCATCCATTCATATCAATAAACAGACAAAGAGAGTGCAAGCATTACTAACACTGTACCCTCTAAGTCTTCATTTATCATCAGTCCCCCCGTCTGTCTCTCTCTGACCTGTCTGTGTCTCAGCGATGAGGGAGCAGGCTCTGATGGAGAAGGAGCGCCGTGCTCGTCTGCAGTACGAGAGGACGAGGGAGGAGAGGTGTCGGCGTCTGGAGGAGCAGAGGCAGAAGGAGGAACAACGCAGAGCTGCCGTGGAGGAGAAGAGGAGGCAGCAGCTCGAGGAGGAAAAGGTCAGGGGTCAAAGGTCAAGGTCTGTTGAAGTGACTGTTGTGTTCATGTGGCCTTTCTAGTGAAAAGTCAGTAGAGCATGTGGTTTAGGACACGACCCCTGAACCTGTCCTGTCTGCTCTCAAGTCTCGCTCTGTACACCCGTACTGTACTGATCATAAACATGGTTTAGAGTACGAGATCTTATTTGTTAGTGTTTCAGTAAACTTTCTTTTCTTTCATTCTTTGATGGAAAATAATGTCAAGCAATTTTGTGTGTGTGCAGGGGCGTCTGGAGGCTCTGATGAGGAAATCACTGGAACGAAGTCTTCAACTGGAGAACAGAAACAAACGTGGGACCTGGGGGATGAATGGACAGAGTGAGTGGAGAGAGAGAGAGAGGTGTGAAATGAGAGGTGGATGAGAATGTTCTAGAAAGCAGAGATGGACAGACAGTAGAGGTGGTTGGAAAGAGAGATGGCTTGACAGATGGGAGAAGGAGGGAGGTGTCAGGTGAGGAAAAGGAGCTTCAGTGCAGAGCTGTAACCTGAGGAAGAGAAGAGGAAAAAAACCTCAAATAAAAAAGGGATGGAAGCAAGTGTGCTTTAAAAAGAAAGAGAAATGAGAGATGGAACAGTGTGTGGAAGGAGAGGAGGAAGTTTAAGTGAAAGACAGACTGATTGATGGAGTATAAAAAAAAAAAAACCACAAGCTCAGTATTTGGCGAGTGGGCAGCACCAGAGGATTTATAGTGCAGTTTACTGAGGGATCACTATTTGGCAAGAGGGCAAACTGCAGTAAAAAGTAGAGAGAGATGGGGGGAGGGGGGAGTCAAACCCTGTGTGTGTGTGTGTGTGTGTGTGTGTGTGTGTGTGTCCCATCTCTCAATTATGAATCTCACTGCGCTTGAGTGTGCATGTGACAAACAAAAGTTTATTTTTCTTCTTCTTGCTTGCTGCTTGTTTGCCAAGTTGTGTGTGATTAAAAACAAAGTGTGTGTGTGTGTGTGTGTGTGAGAAATCTCTGTATTAGAGCTCTAGATAAAATGTTTATGCTGCACACTTTCTTCTTGGAAGCGCCCTTCATGTAGTGCTGTGTCCCTAATACCTCATGCCCCAATCTCTGCCACACACACACACACACTCGCACTTCAGCCCATGCATAATGCTGTGCTCTCTTTGCTTTTGCTCTGCCCCTGTTGCCCAGGCGACTATGCCCTCCCCCATGACCTCATCGCTCCCTCTCCTGCTACCAACGAATTAGGCAACGGTATGAACCCCAGCCGCCTCTCAGCCCAGCCCCCTTTCTCCTCCCCACTGCCGGTTACTCCAGTGCTAATGTTCTCACACAGCCTGTCAGTCCCGGGGGGGGGGGCGTGGCCTCATTGTCTGTCAGTCTTGGCAGGAGGGGGCGTGGCCTCTGTCAGTCTTGGCAGGAGGGGGCGTGGCCTCGGTGTCAGTCTCGCAGGGGGATGCACACTGACATCAGGCTGTTTGAGAGTATAAGCACAAATGTGTGTTTGTGTGGGTGTTATTTTGGATTTCAGTTTCTCATTTTTATATGTGCGTACACACACGTTACAGCATCAGATCATCATCCTCATGCAGTGTTTGTTTTATAAAACTATAAATGTGATAAATTTTCCATCATTCCTTTCAGTGGTGCACTCATCTCTTCATCACATTCACGGCTTTCCTTTCATGTTTCCCTCCCATTCCCCATCTTTCCGTTTCTCCATCCATCAGTCCATCATGGTCACATGACCTCTGTGGACAACCTGACACTCCATCGTCTCTGTACACACACACACTCCTCACTTGCTCGCTGCAGCAGTGATGCTGAACTGTGTGTGCCCTGCCCACGGTACACAGGTAACACACACACATACATAAAATATCCTGCTGCTGACCTCTGACCTGGAAGTGTTTTAATTTCTCTTCCTGCTCAGTTCCCTCC
Organism: Notarius kessleri; assembly: GCA_025212355.1. Taxonomy (NCBI): domain Eukaryota; kingdom Metazoa; phylum Chordata; class Actinopteri; order Siluriformes; family Ariidae; genus Notarius; species Notarius kessleri. The sequence goes on from JAOBAM010000021.1 coordinate 362,733, forward strand.
AGTCCTCACAGGTCGCTGTACTGTGTGTCACCGAGCCGTCGCCGTGCCAACACTGTTGCCATGGAGTTAGGAGGGGCAAATTCAGCCCCAAATACCCCGAAGGTCAGGAGCAAGAATGTGTATTACCCATAATGCACTTTAAATGAGGGAGCGTGTATATTAACTATAATGCATTTTGGGGTGTGTGTGTGTATAGAAGGAGCGGTTGCGTACAGAGAGAAGAACACCAACTGGATCACCTGTGAGACGAGCCGAATCTCCCGCTGATGTTATCCGGCGCACTGCCTCACCGAAGTAAAACAAACACACACAAAATTAAATCTACATTCAAGTCTAAAGAACTGAGCTGGTTGCTGTTATTTAAGACTAATTTTAATGTGTGTGTGTAGATTGATTCCTAAGGGTCATAATCCATCTCCTGTCCCACTTCGTCATCACCCTCTGTCCCCTCTGAGACACAGACCCTCCACACCTGTCACTGACGACAAGTTCACCGTGAACAGGCCAGCCCAAGAGGTCAAAGGTCATGACCCTGCAGAGAAAAAGCCGCTGACTGAGGTGGAGGTCGGTGCAGGACATGTGAGTGGAACCTGTAAACCAGAGAACCACAAACCTGCTGACAGGAGCACAGGTGAGTGACACACCTGAGATGACACAGAATTAAATAATGAGTGATGTATTAACTATAAACGCTGAGTTCATTTACAGAGCATTCGCCTTTGACCTCTGGGAGGGGCGTCGCCAGGACAACAGATGGAGACAAGGCGGCTCGGGTTTCGGTGGAGCGACAGTGTCTCAGTCGTGCACAGAAGGAGCAGGAGGAAAAGGACAGGTAGGTGGGGGTGGGTGTGTCCCAGTGAAGGTGCTGTGGCCTCTGTACCTGTCAGTCTCAAAGGGGTGTGGCTTCTGTCAAAAATGGGTGTGGTCTCATTACTTGTCAGTCTCAGTGAAGACCCGGTCAGTCAACTTCACTGTCGTCGCTGTCAGTTCAAAACCTGCTATGTGACAATTTAGGTCAATTCTCAAGGATGATTTTTTTTTTTTTGCAATTTACGC
>JAOBAM010000021.1:371703-382673 GCA_025212355.1 Notarius kessleri
TGACTGGTGCAAATTTCATTTGCCAACTCTCTATAGTTTTTGAATAACAGCAGTTTAAAAAATAAGCCATTGGAATGACTCAGCAGTCTAGTGAAGAACACTCCATGGCTACACTGCTTGCTGTGAGCACAGGCAAGCCCACTTTTAGCATTTTCTGCGAGAATGCAGTCTAGTTTTATGATTGAACTTCAGTTTGCTGTTTTTTTTTTTTGTAGAAAGCTGCATCCCATGGACAAGCTGGCTACAGGTTCCACATTCTCTGTTTATATTTCTTTTGTTTCCCTGAAGACGTTCACATGTACCTGAACCCCAGACTGCATGAACATTTCTCCACCACTGTTAGCGTTTGGGACACAGTGACGAGGCCGTCACGTTCGTGTCAGGGTTCAGCTTGATTAATGAGCTGCTTTAGATCCATATTTTCACTGTAATGTTTCTAGAAAATACGAGTTAAATATTTAAATCTAGTTCATTTTTTCTTGGACAGAACTCCAACCCAGGTCCCAGTGCTGCTGCGGAGTGAAGCTGAGACAGATGTACAGATTTCTGCTCCTGTTCTCAGTAGGTTACTGTGTGATGATGCACCAGAAAGTGTTTTACTTGAAACTGAACTCATCCTTTTTCCTGCTCGTGGATAAATCATATTACTGCACATGTACCTCCTGTAAACAAGCTGCATGAAGTCTGAAGGCTATGTTACACTAATTAATAATGATTAAAAAAAGTTAAAAATGACAATCAACTGTATGACTGTGTGAGTTTGATCAATTCTCACTTCACTTTACTGCTTTTCTCAGTACTCACTGTGCCATAAATTATTATTATTATTATTATTATTATTATTATTATTATTATTATTATCAGGAACAAACAGAAGAGTTTTTAGAGAGGATGGAGGGACAGGTTGAGTGTAGGGGGGAATTTATATTTAAATACCTGTTCACAGATACACAGACCAGCAGGGTTTTTACCCATGTGCCAGTAAAACATTTTTCCTCAGGGATCAATAAAGGATTCTATGTAAATTATTCAAGGAGAGGAAACGATAATATTAGTCTTATAGGTGTCAGAATTCTTATTATAGTAATTACATATTAAAACAAAATCCTAAAATTAAGTTCTATTTAAAAAAGTAAAAGCTAATGCTACTTATAACATCTTTTGTTTTTAAGTCTACAGATATTCTACTGTTCTCTTTTCAAAGGTTTTTGATAACTGACATCATGAGTCATAACAGAACAGATTGAATCTGTACCAGGTTGAACCTGGGAAGGTAAATGAGGATGGAGTAATAAATTTAATAATAATAGAAACATCATATTTTACACATCTTTTAATGTTAATCAGTAAATACATCAAATTAATCATAATGTAAAAAATACTAATCTTTTCTGAAAGTACAATGGTGATCAGCTTAATAATAATAATAATAGTACATTTTTAAATAGTAAAATGTGCAACTATAAATAAAAATACATAAAATGTATGCAAACTTTTTTAAACTTGGATATAATACACAAATGCTATTTATTAATTTTAAGAAAATAATTAAATATATAACTACTGTATTATAATCTGAATTTAGATATAGAAATGACATTATGGCATTATTATTTAATTATCTGAAAATAAGTAATTGTATACAGAGTGAATGCACTACACACAGAGTTTGTCTTGAGAATGTTAATTACTTTATGAACACACTTTTAATAAAGCTGGAATGTGTATGTTGTGTAAACACTGCGGTGACTGATGGACGAGCTTCACTTTCTGTCCTGAGGATCTGATTTAATCTCCTCAGCCGGGTGAAAGTGAGGTTAGAAATGCTTTGAACAGATTCAGTTTGATGACTGACTCGGGAATTGTTCGGTTTCTGCCCTCAGAGCGCTGCTGGGGTTTATTTAAAGCTCCTCTCTGACTGACGGAACTCAGCAGCTGAAGCTTTATCATCAGGGAGCGATGTAGTGCTCACACTGACCCGGAGTCAGCCCACTGCGCCCATGCTCCCTCATTTCCGAGTAAACTGGGACAGTGGATCTGATCTGAGATCAGGTTCACACCCTCTTCCACACCCCCCACCATTTTCAGGCGCCATTTTGATTTGTCGTCACCTCAGCATCAACCAGCTGTCCGCGGACGTTATTCCTCACCCCAACCCCCAGGCTTTACCAAATCCCGCCTTCCACGCTGACAGCAGCCCGTCTCCTGGACGAGGATTGGCTAAATGCATCCTCCCGATTATATTTTATAAATGGACAGTTGGACTGTCCAATCGCCTTTGAGGAGGCAGGTTTCATCGGAATGTAGGCGGGGAAAATTACGGCGCAGAAGGTTTGCAGTTCTGTGAAGCGTCAGCGTCGACACACGATGGACACAAAGGCAAAAATATAAGTTAGATTTACGACGCTATATTTAAAACATTGATTTAACCTGCGTTAATTTACATATTTGCATTAATTTTAAACGAATATTTGCAACAAGGTGAATAAGATTTCGACTAAGAAGGCTTTGCGAAGGCGCTAGCTCTCTTTGCTAGCTGAACTAGCGGCTTGCTAGCGGTGCTTTAGCGTTAGCATCTCCAGTCACCTTGGGTGAGTACTTCATGCAAAGTAAAGGAGATTTCATCGGTTAACAAAAATCTTAACGAGTTTTAATTAGTGAAAAGTTCATTTTTAAGACGTGTCGAAGTGCTGGTGTGAGTTTCTACATGACTGATTGTAAAGAGTGGAGTTTGCTCGGCTAGTTTCGCTGGCCTGCTTTCGCCTCGTCTCCACACAGTTATTATAATAATAATCATAATCATAATAATAATAGCGCGTGCATGTTTTTAATATTTCACTTTTTCCTTTAGTATGTTTCCTTTGGAGTTTTCAGCAATGTTTATTTTCCAAACTGGGACATTGTGGATTAATAGTAATCTGATTGAATTGAGATTTTGCGGTTGTCTTTTTTTTGCTTACTTCCTGTTTAGTTGTCTTGGTAACGTTTCTGAGAATTTTATTATTATTACTTTTCCTCCATTATACCTAATCCTTGGTTTCTGTAAGAAGCCCCTGGCCCTGTCCTCGCTCTCGCCAGACTTCTGGCATTTCTTCCCATTACTGTCCTCATGAGTAATATTTTGTCGTTTGTTTTTCCCCAAAGTGAGCTTTATTTCTGTGTCCTGTCTTTATTTCCATGTCTTCAGGAACGTGAGCAGCGTGAAGATGGTGAGACCTCACTCAGGTTCTCCTCGTTCCAGACAGAGGTACTCCTTTTATCTCAGTCCCTGGAACACTTTATCACCATCTTTGTATCGGCGTCTCAGTGTTTGTCCCCGTTGTTGTTTTTCAGGTCCTTCTCTGATAGCAGTCACAGTGAGCACCATGGAGGGCGATTGGGCCCCTCTTCTCGGGGATTTCGAGGCCCCTCAGGTAAGGCCCCTCCCAGCTGGAGAGAGGGCAGCAGCAGAGGACATTCACCTTACCCCAGGGACAAGAGACCTCTGATGGGAGAACCGAGAGAGAGATCGCATGGACACTGGACGCCTCAGAACCAGGATAACTTCAGACCGTACCCCATGTCTCAGGATTCTCAGCGTGGCCGCAGGAGGTCCTCCCCATCCCGCTCAAATCGCCCTCCTACTGTCCAACACCGCCATTCCCCTCATGGACCATCAGGCCACCACAGGCCCTTCCAGTCAAACCATTCCAGCCATGTTTATCCTTCTTCCCGATATTTCCACAGCCCTCCATCAGATCGCAGGGGTCCGTCGCCACATAACTCTTTCCGAGCCCCGCAACGATACCAAAACTCTCCCCATGAGCAGGAGAGGGGCTGGGGTTCTGGAAGGCAGCCAAGCCCCAGGGAGAGGACCCTTGGGCGTCCGGCCCACGAAGGGCATCGTTGGAATGGCCCAGGGGGTTACCCTCACCCCAACGGGGAGCCCAGACCCTCTGACTTGCCCCAGAGAAAACCCAGAGTGTTCCATGAGAGGAACCCATATCCAGAGAGGTACAGGAATCATGGCTGACCCGTGCAGGCTTGGTGATGGTGATATAATGGTAGAGATACAGGGGCGGTATAAATAAACCAGTATTAGGGTCAGAAGTCAACACAACAGGGAGATAAATGTTAATCCCCCTCCACTCTACAGTACCTTTTACTTCATTTGTTTTGCTTGGGGTAAAGTTTGCAAAAAGGATCTAATTAATAAAAAACAAAAGAGGTCCCTTTAGAAGTCATCCAGTCATTATGGAGAAAGTGTTACATACCCTTTGAGGCTTTTATAACGAGTCCCGTTTTATACCACGCCCCTGTGGCATTCAGCAGGTTTGGGGCTGGATGTAGAATAATAAAAATTAAGAAATGCCCCTAACCCTGTGCAAGCAGCAGGAGCTGGCTTTATAACCCACTTGTTTGTATTGTTTGTGATGGATATGCAGGTGGTCTACAGAGCGAGAGCCACGGAAGCAGTATGGAGATGCCGGCAGAGGCCGAGGGCGAGGGAGAGGAAGGCCTTGGCACCACGCCCCTGAGTGGCCACGTAGGGAAGGGGGTAACATGTACCCTCGCCCCCCTTACAGATCTCCTTCATGGAAATCTAGTCAACCGTCTTCTTCCAACTCATCTTCCAGATTCCCTCCACGCCTGCAGGAGAGGCCTCCCATGCGCCCTATGAAGAGGAGGATACAGGAACTGGGACGGCCACCACTGCATGAGCTCGAGCACGGACCGCCCAAACGCTTCCGTAAAGAGATGCCAGGGCGACCGATGCCCCTTAAAGGTTTTGGAGGTCGCGGCTTGTCCCTGAAGGAAAAGTCCCGGCTGTTGAAGGGGCACAAGTTCAGAGCGGAATCCATCACACAGTTTAAAATGCCTCCACCGAGGCCCAGGCCTTCAGACAAGCTGCAGAGGAACAAGATGCAGGAAGCGGAGCATGTAGGCAAATCCTCCAGACTCCCGCTTCGCAAGCTTGCTCTGAAGAAAAGTGTGAAGAGGCAGCCGTCTCGCGAGTCGCCTACAGACACCAACTCCAAATCTGCCGATCCTGAAATGGACTCCGAGACACAGGTGGAATCCCGGCGCTCTGTACGAGCACGCAGGTACGGTATCTCCCCTCACACTGTGGCAATGGCTGCGTGATGTTTAGAAGGTTCCAAGCTTCCCTGTTTGTCTCTGGCACTGCTTTCACCAAAGGGGCATCACCCTGTTCACATGAGAAACACCAGTAGAGGCTTCTTTACTCCTCACCTGAATGACCTCTAAGATGTGTAACCTTCTGTCCTTAACATTAACGCAGGGATATAGAAGGGGGAAAAGTACCAGAAGTGCTGTCTAATTCATACCACCTCAAAAAAAGTCAGTCTGAAAAGGTTTCATGACGTTTACCTCAATCACAGTCAGGCCCAGACACACAGTGATCTGTTAAAGGTTATAAACCCTCAGAGAGCCTCTCCACAATCTCAACTTCCTTCCTTTCACCTGAACGATAGCTCAGGTTAGCGAGGCTCCGCATGTCTAAATTCAGGTACAGTTACATAACTATCTCCAACAAGTTCCCCCTCACGGTGCTTCTGGAACAAAAGAGAATCCAAGAATTTCAGTAATGTTGACAGAAGGATGAAGTTGGTTAAAGTTTTGGCAAACTGCAGTTGGTTGTCTCTCTACATGCCACCCTGGAAGATCTGGCAAGAAGATCTCTGAATTCCCTGTAAGGAGAGGAGGAACAGTATGTGCGTTCCAGAACCTTCAGTTCCTACAGGATTCCTGGAGTTTGACCAGGAAGATGCCTTTCCTCTGAGTTGCAAAACAAACCATCAGACCCTGGAATTTCTACCATATTTGCTATCGAGACAGCAATCACTGCTACTACTACTGAAATTCCGCCACCATCGTGGCGACAAAACAACCATTTGTGTTGTTTAGAAGGTACCAAGATTGGCAGTTCAAGCTAGGAATTCTACCCAGTTGTTTGAAATCATAACTGGCCAAGTGTCTCATCAAAACGGGTTACTGCACCTGGTCACTGGAATTGGATCCACAGGCTCGTTCCTCAGATGATCACTTCTGAAGAAGTGATTTAAAAAAATACACCCAGCTGGTTTCTCTGATTGATTACCTTCAAAGAAATATTCTAAAAAATCCCACCTCGTTCCTCAGATGTCAAGCTCTGAAGTGTTCAAAATGGCTGGTTCTTCAGTGGTTTCTTATGAACCCTAACTCTAGGTGTTCAAAAACCAGCATGTTCCTCAAAATCTCCTTTTGAAGAAATGTTCAGAGCCCAGCTCATTGCTCAGGTGATTGCTTTGGATTTCTTCCAAAACCACTACGTTCCTTAGATGAACAATTCTGAAAGAAGAAATATTCAGAAGTGGCTGGTTCCTCTGAAGAAATATTGAGAAAAGCTCTTGGCTCTATTAGAATGCACTGATGTCCATCAAAAATGTCTGACTACAAGTTGTTCTTCAACCTGCAGAGGAAAACGGCCATCAGGTCCCACCCTCACCAAAATATGACCGAGTGAAACGTTTGCCAGTTTTACCTGTGTGGAATTTCTTCTGAGATGCTCCAGAGATAAAGATGATCTAACACACTGGGAATAAAATACTGGGAATAAACTGGAAACAAGGCTTTGGATCGAACACCACACGCCAAAAACCACTTCCAGGAGGAGGAGCAGCAATGTGTCATATGGATGGAAAAATTAAAGCAAAGATGATCTGGATGATCAAGTTTTAAGAGTGAAACTCCTTCACGTACGATTCGTCTGTCGATTATTCACTTAGAGCAAGAAAACGGTTAAAATCCTGAGTGAATGAGAGAAAACTAATCTACCAATTGAAACTGAAGCATGGAGATGATGGGCTAGCTTTGCTGTAAGTACCCTAGCAGCGATCCATCTCTAGTTATTTGCCATTTTTATTTATTACAGTAAAGGCTTTGTGACTTCAGTATTATTGTCTGAACAGTTGCTCTTCCGTTCACAGCAAAGGTACACGTGATTTAATTGTATAAAAATGCATGGTGATGTCCTTTCTGTGCGCTGTATTTAATTCCAAACAGGAAGTCATGCCACTGCTGTTGGTTTATTTATGTCCATCTTCTGTGACTGTTTAACTGGGTTTTTTTTTTTTTTTTAAACATGGACTCTTCCAGCTCTTCACCATTAGACCGACAGCTGGCCCATGACATGGTCGTGGTTTCTCATTGGGAAGCTGGAACTCGGAGCTCAAGTCCTAAGAGCAGCACATCATGGAAGAGCAGAATGTCCCATCATAAAACTGGTAAAAATAAGAAATATAAACACTGCCATGTTAAACTCTGATGATATGAAGTTTTTACTTCAAATAAATGGTTTTTATTCAGGTGGGAATCCAAATCACCGCTTTGGAAGTTCAGCACGTGACCAGAAGCAGAGACGGTACACTGATCCCCTCTTACACACACTATCTCTAAAGTGTCTGTTTTATCCATGATGCTAAAATCTTTTGTTGGGGTTGTTGCAGGCCAATGGATGGTCCAGGAAAACCGCTACGGAAGCCTGGTCCTTTTCAGGTAAGACATCTCGACCCAACTGAAAGAACAAGAACCTGTTCCCTGTTAAGTGCACAGCTGAATGTGTGTGTGTGTGTGTGTGTGTGTGCATGCCTGCTGTCTTGCTCCTGTACTCCAGAAGGGTCCTGATGGCGTTTTCCGGAGACCACTGATGGTAAATGTTGCAGTTTTTCTTCCAGGCTTTTAGGGGGCAGTGTAATCTGTACATGCCACATTCATGATTCTTCACACTTGTGATTTATAAAATGGTTTTCTTTTCCCCTGTAAGGCCACTGTTCTCACGCGTCCTCCGCTCCACCAGAAACCCGTGTTCAGGAAAAGTCAGAGCATCATGACCAAGTACAGGAACATGCAGACGCTCCGCCACAAAGCCCCGCCCCACCCACGCCAGGCTACGAGCTACCGCCGCTGGTGAAACCTAAACTAAAGTGAGTTACTCTGAGACTCGTTTACGATATCGGACAATTCTTGACGTGTAAATGAACCTCGGCTTTATCATCCTACTCTGAGGAGGAGCACGCTGACTAATCATATGCTGTTCATGTAACCATAGCAACAGCTGATACAGAAACACTCCTGAGAACACAGTGCTGAATTAGAGGAAATTAAATAACGCTGCTTTAATACAATCCAAAGTCAAGACCACACACACATCTTACACTTTAACCTAAGTTCTAATATTTCTCTCTCTGCAGAAGCCTGGGCGTGGCGTAGAGCACAAGAGCATCTGTCATTCTCCACCCCTCCCCCTCCCTCCAGTTATTATTCTGCGTGAATCATATCACAGCTTTCGAAGTTTACTTTAATACTTTTATTCATGCTCCAGTTTTCTCTCTCGCGCGTGTGCAGTGAGTTGTGGTGATGTACAGAAGAGTGAGGGGTTTTTTAGGGAGCTGAAGCTGTGATTTCGTGTGAAGCTGGCAGTAATGATCTGAAGTTTAATGAGTTCTTTTAGTTCACATCCTTTTGATCTTTAAAGCTCTTTGTACAGCTCTAATCGTGTACATTGTTTATAGAGATTTCAATAAAACTGGAACTTTTGTGTCATCAGATGAATCCTTTTATTCATTTAATAAAATATTGAAGCTGCTTCACTTCATCAATGTTACACTTCAGACACTACGCCTTGAGTGGAATAACTTCATACTGGAGACTTTTATCCTTTAGTGAGCGTGCTAACCCACGCAGCTCAGCAGGGGATAAACGCCCTCAGTAATTACACACGCAGTCTCACAAAATAAACCGTCCATGTTCGAAAGTTTTCTGCTAACCGTGAACTGAAGTGCAGAGCTTCTAGTTTAGCACAGTGAAGTAAGCAGGACCCTGTGCATGTTTCTATGGTAACGTAGGCCAGATGAGGACAGTCATGCCTCAGCCTCGCTGAGGATTTCCTGTTTCTGCAGGAAGTAATCTCGGAACCAGGCAATGTGCTCCAGTTTTTCAGCGACAGTGAAATGGTGGTTCTTGGACAGTCCAGTGACCACTAGCTCCATGAAGTGTCTGACAGGGCCATGCTGAGGAAACCCGTCCTCCAGGTGGTGCTGCAGGAAGACGTGCTCATGAAACGGCACCTTCGCCTCCTCCTCCATTCCTGAGAGAGAGAGAGACACACCCTTTTACAGCTGTTCCTCAGCTCACAGGCTGAACCAAATCCCTAAGTGACTTCTTACTCCATCACTCTGCAGAGAATTTCACACCAATTTAAGTTTATTTCCATCACTGTTTAATGTCTTTACGGAGGGGTGGGGCTTTGTATCCTAAACCACACACTACTGTGTGATTGGCTGCTGCTCTCCATGACAATCACAGAAGTGATTTATTTAAACCCACTCACCTGCCTCGTTGTTGATGGGATACGGCCACAGTTTTCCTTCCCTCGTCCACTGGATCATTTCCTCAAACCCGTTACGAGGTCTCTGATTCACCGCCCGGACGATTTGATTGGCTAAATCAGAGTCCCACAGGGAGGGACCTACCACTGAACACACACAGAGTAAAGCTTTGTTAGAATTCCTGAGTGATCAATATTTAAATTGGTAATAGTTTCTAATAAACTTATAATTTAGCATTAATTCTAGGAAATTAAGAATATTAATTACCCAGGTCACTTTGTGTGTTCTTATCTGCAGCACTAAAGATGTTCAGCCTCTTTGCAGTAAAAGCAGAATTCCTGTTAAACACACACACACACACCTGAGTGCTGTATCAGACCCGGTCCACATGTTGGTTCTGGCGGACTTTTACCTCTTGTGGATTTCAGCCAGCTCTCCTGTAATGCCATGGTCATGTGTGTAGCCCCGCCCATCATCATCAAACCAGATCTGATTGGCTGGGGAGCTGTTCAGTCGGCCAACCGGCTTCTTCCCCACTTTCATATCAGCGATGATGCTCCTGAGGGAAAAACAAATTTAATAAATAAATACACAGCTCTGATTACGGTTTCTAACAAAACCAAAATATTTTATTTATTAAACTTAGGAACTGAAAGGACAGGGTTAAAAAATTATTTCTAATGAGAAATTAAGGCTTCAGCTGCTGATTCTGAATTCTAAAAATTTAAACTGTAAATGCGGGAGTTTATTTGGATATTAATCAGAACAAATTACACCGGCATTTTCCAAACTATAAATTTAAATTAATTTTGAAAGTTAAGGTATAAGCGTGTAATTTCAGATCATTCAGTTCCAGTGTTCTCCTGCAGCTGCACTGTGATGCACACGAGTTTAAAGGCGTCAAAATTAAAAATGTAAATACAAAAACAAAATCCTTTGATCATGTTTGTATTTTCATTGTCAATGATGTAGACCTGTCAATCAAACACTGTGGGCAGGACTTTTGGTGTGATGTACTGATGTGCAGTGTGATGAAAGTGAAGTCAGTATTCGAAGTAAAACTTTAAATTGGACCAGCTGGGACTCAACACCTCCCTGTGCAACTGGCTGCTGGACTTCCTGACGGGGAGACCACAGACTGTACGAGTCGGCAGCAACTCCTCCAGCACCATCACATTGAACACGGGGGCCCCCACCCAAGGATGTGTGCTGAGCCCTCTCCTCTTCACTCTGCTGACCCACGACTGCACACCAAAATCCAGCTCCAACCTCTTCATTAAGTTTGCAGACAACACCACTGTGGTGGGTCTCATCAACAATGGCAATGAGACAATCTACAGGAGTGAGGTGAGCCGCCTGGCCATGTGGTGCAAGGACAACAATCTCCATCTGAACGTGGAGAACATGAAGGAGATTGTTGTGGACTTCAGGAGAGCGCACACCCAGCATGCTCCACTATCTATCAACGGTGCTGCAGTGGAGAGGGTGAGCAGCACCAAGTTTCTGGGTGTGCACATCTCTGAAAACCTGTCCTGGAGCAACAACACCGCATCACTGGCCAAAAAAGCCCAACAGCGTCTGTACTTCCTCCGCAAACTGAGG
>JAOBAM010000021.1:881699-891699 GCA_025212355.1 Notarius kessleri
TGATGTTTTAGGTCATATTTATGCAGAAATATAGAAAATTCTAAAGGGTTCACAAACTTTCAAGCACCACTGTAGATACAGGCCTGACTAAGAGACGCCTCTGTCTTTGGTAAACTCCGCCCCACACGCATAATTCCTGCATACCAAATAAATCCACAGTCACGTCTGAGGTCTAAATACTGACAGACACAATTTTGGTATTAAATCAACACTATACGCTGTAACTCAACTCTGAATATGCTTCTAAATGACTCAAGGCAAACACACATATTAGGATGACAAAATACAAATATTTTGGTTAGTTAACAGATTGAGATGACGTAATTCTTATTCAGAAGATAGGATAACATGCAGTTTATTAAGAATTACATAGACGTGTCTCTCATTTGCATAAAGACTTTATGTACTAACGAGACCGTCAATGACGACATAGCTCACTTTGGCCCCATCTAGTCCAGAAAGAACGATTTAAATTGAGCCACCTTGCGCAGTTCTACTCTCAACCAGTCCAGAAAGAATCCAACACGGTGAGGAATTGATCAAGAAGGGATTTTTGTTGAACTGCTCATTAAGGCTTAATTAGTTCATAGCTTCATTAATAATTGTAATTAAGCAAATCTGGGTAGAAGTTATATGCACCCTAGATACCTCTACCTTCATGGCAGAAAGAATCAAAATTGGTGAAGAATTGAGGGAGAAGAAGCGATTTGCATGAAACTGCTCATTAGGGCTTAATTACTCTATATCTTCATTATTAATTGCAATTATGCAAATTTGGGTAGAAGCTATATGCAACCCAGGGAGCCCTACCTTCCTGCCAAAAAGAATATAAATTGGTGAAGAATTGAGAGAGAAAAAGCGATTTTCGTGAAATGTAGGCGATGCCGGACGAGAGACAGACGGACGATGGACAACACATGATGGCATAAGCTCATCGCCTTTTGGCCAGATGAGCTAAAACTGCTTTATAAAATGCACCTCAATGTATCTTGAGCCCATGTGATGTTTATGTCTTTGCAGTGCCAGGTCCCGGTGTTCTTTGCTCTCAAAGCGAACAAGTGCCTCACCATTCCTTCTGCCCTGGGCATTCAGGCACAGAGCAGCACCCCCTCTACACACACACACACACACACACACACACACACACACCCACTATGATTTATATGGTCCCATTTGGAAGATTTATATAAAATGTTATAAATCAGTAATGGCTAATCCTTGTGCGTTGGCATTGTTAGGTACACTCTATTAATGCTTTTAATACAGCTTTGAAATGTACTATATCATACAGAGTAGCTTATTACTAATAAATAATTAAAATTGCTTTAATTAGAGGTACATACTTGGCAATGTTGAGACCCCTGAAGAAGCGTGCAACGTCCTGGTCTGAGGATTGCCAGGGAAGGCCTCGAGCCCTGATCACAGTATTGTCATCTATCCGCTCCATCTTACTGCTGCACACGCACACACGAAGGTAACAATATAATCAATCATCAAATATTATATGAAGTACTACAGTATATAACACTTCAAAACACCACATCAACGAGGTTAAAATAAACTCTTACCAGGTACCAGTTTCAAACTTCTCATTCACTTTCTCAGGGCACGAGAACATTTGACCTGTGATAATATTTTGAAGCTTAAAATTAAACTTTCCAAAATGTATCTCACTGCTTTACAGTTGCTGTGTATGTGTGTCTGTGCGTGTATAAGTGTGTCACTTACACTCAGGCTCAGAGATGAGTGCTAGAGCAATGCTGGACATCTGATGAACCTTGAGAGCAGTAAAGTTATGAACAGAATCCACGTTCACATTCAGGTCTGACCAGAGATGCAGTTAAGGAAAGCTACCAAACCCGATACTCCAGACACCTTAATTAATGATAATAATATGATAAAAAAAAAGAGCAGGATAATCGCTTATAACAACAGAGTATAACCACTAAAGTATAACCTAATGCACTGATTCTAAATCCTTCTCCTGCACCCCCTTGCTCTGCATATTCTCCATCTTTCCCTTCTCTACCTATCTGACTGAACTCATCAGGGCTGAGTGCACCTGATTTAGCCAAGAGCATGTTAATCACGCTCATTTCAATTAGGTGTGTCTGGAGCAAGGATAAATAGAAGATATGCAGGGCAAGGGGACTCCAGGAGTAGGATTGAGAAATACTGACCTAACGCAAACACAATCCACTGAAAAGGAGGGTTTATGATTCACCTTTGTGTATACAATCATATATACCCAAGTGTGCATGTGCACATGCATATATATATATATGTGTGTGTGCGTGCGCATGTGTATGCACATGCGTATGTGTGTGATGTCATTAGGTGGGTGTAGCAAGCTTGTTGGCTAAACATCCTTTGCTTTCTCTTGCAGGCTTATTGGGCGCACACTATTGTTCCTCTATTTGCATTTCAAAACCTTAGGCTCCTGCAGCCAACACCCTTTTCCACACACATATAGACACACCCTTTAGCATGCAACCTCTCAAACAGGCTGTCAACTGACTTCTGACTTCAGTCTGAGTGCACTTCTAGATCTATAAAATAGTCTCTGCCTTGGAACATAGACTATAAACAAAGCGATGCTTTCATTATAAAATTCATTTTAAAAATGCCTTTTTTATACAATGTTTATATATTCTGTCCATGTCCATGACAGTAGCAACGCACGCATTATTCTCGCTCTAAACTGTGCAACTTACAAAACTTCATGTTGTATAGCTGTTGATCTTGTGCACGTCTAAAGATTAGCGATTTATATTCCTGTACAGTCGATGGACTTGACGCTAAACAATACATTACAAAAAAAAGTTGAAGGATACAATCTGCCATAAACTTAAGATCCAAGTCCTTCAGATCAGCCGCAGATGGAAAACACTTCTTGAACTCTTTCCGCAGGTCAAAAAATGAGAAAAAACATTCATGTAGTAGGATGTTCTGGAACAAAAAGTGAAATTACATTTTGATTCAGAGATGCTGGCAAACTAATTTTAATCCCTGGAACATTAACACCTGTCCATGACTCGGATATGACTGATAATGTACAATATAATACAATGTAATAACAGAATTATAACATTAAGTTACAGAAGTAGACCTTCAGACCTTGCTGGAAGCCTCCGGATGCAGAACCTGACGCAGGTGAAGCTGACCATCCGTGCAGAGGCAGAAAGCGTTCCCTGAACTTGTGCTTATTTCTGAGTGCAACCTTTGGTTAAACTACACGCACAACACACAGCAAATAATGAAATAATTACTCTCCAGATTATATTTCAACCGTGATGTAAAGCAGGGCAAAAGAGTCCCCTACACATTTCCTAGTATAACATAAAAGTTATGTCTAATAGAGGCATGTCGACATTTTGAAGTAAAGCAAATGGCATTAAAGTAACACAGTCTTGAAGAACATTATGTTCTTAACATAATGTTGAATCAACATATTTGCTCAACATATTCCCATCCGACCCGAGGTCATTTCCCGATCCCTCCCTGTCTCTCTCTCCCGCTCATTTCCTGTCTCTACATTGTCCTATCCAATAAAGGTGAAAAAAAGCCCAAAAAAATATCTAAAACAGAAAACAAAAAGCCATGTCAAATAGATATAATCTGACTAAGGGTGACAGTTATACAACTGAAAGCATAGGCACAGCAAAAGCAATTACATTATCTCCCTGAGGAAAACGCCTCCTGAAACCACAAAGCACAGTTCCATCCGAGTGAACTTGTATCAAATGGAAATCGATTTCAGCTTTTCAAACTGCTCATAAGCCCGAACTGTTTTCTCTTTGTTTTTTTGGTTGTTTGTTTAGGTGGCACAGTGGTGAGCACTGCTGTCTCACAGCAAGAAAGTTCCGGGTTTGAATCTCTCGGTCGACGGGGGCCTTTCTCTATGAAGTCTGCACTGTAAAACATTTCAAACTGGTTTACCTTGGAAATGCAAGTTGACCTGCTGCCTTGAAAACGCAAGTTAACTCAATTTGACGATTATCTTTGTTTCAACTCAGAAAAAGTCTCAATTAGTCAAGACAACTAAGTAATACAGGCCTAACCTTTGAAAACTTGCACAGATTAGTTGAAATTAAAACACTTTTCAGAGCTCATTGAATTAAAGAGAAAAAGTAAGTGGACATTACTAAACAAGGCTGAAATGTTTTACAGTGTGTATTTTTTTGTGGATGTGGTCGTATAATATAAAGAACATTACACAGTGGCACAAGGATATGAAGTTTATCTTCTTGTGTTGGAAATATTTTCACTTGTTCACTCACTCACTCACTCACTCGTGATATATACATTCACCACTTGGAGATAAACTTCATATCTTCACACCACTGTGTAATATCATATATATATATAGTGCAATGGCGGAGGAGAGACTGTATTTCCTGTAACTCTCGGCCCAGTTGTGGCATCTGTGGTGTGATGCCGTTGATCTAAAGTTGAAAAGTGAAGCAATCTGATTCTGTGACAAAACCCGCCACTATTTTTCTGAAGTTTTTTTTCTCAGAAACTTGAGACTTTATAATTTCAGAGAATATCTAATTGCTTTTTCATAAATTTATGTAAAAAGTTTTTTCTGGTTTTGTTCTGTTAGAATTTTCATCTGATGTTTTGTATTTTATTTTCATTTTATTAGATATTAGAATTATTACATTTTTATCATACAGTGCTTGGTGTCTTTAAAACATTGCCTTGTCTGTAGTTCTTCATCGCCGTGCGTTGATTTTATTTGATCATCTGGGAGACGCTTTTATGAAGAAAAAAGGGAAGTGAAACAATCTTTAATATGAGCAAATTTATTTAATTTTTTTATGATAGGAATATTATGACTCAAGTATGAGATTATTCGCCTGCTCCTAGCTGCTTTCATACTTTCTAACCATAAATATTCTGATTCTATTGGCAGATCATTTTGCTTCTCGAAATAAATGCTTCAAATTAGAGAAAATTATCTGCCAGTAAAATGGAACCAGACTGTTTCAATGCTTTCTGGAAGCAGATGGGCTGGTGATGGACCCATCCAAAGTCAAACTGCCCTTCCTGAGTTCATCCAGAACCCAATGAGAGCCAAGCTGAAGTCCAGCCAGAACCCATCTAACCCTTTGTGTGGACAGAACACCTGAGCTGAACATAAAACTCTTCCATCATGAGCTGTGTGTGTGCCATCTGTGGATGCTCCCTTAACATCTCATCAGGAGCTTATTCAGGGTTCTGATTCAACTTTGGTTTGGATCTGGATGTATCCTAGAAAGTTCTGAATGGGATTTAATTCTGAAAGTAACACAGTTCTGATGAGCACTGAGCTGGCTTCAGAGTCTGCATGAGTCCAAAGTTCTGGAACTGTTCTAGATGGACTTCAGAATTCTAGATTCTACAAGCGTCTGAATTTGATCGGGTACTCTTTCATCTCTACTGTGCTACTGTCCATTTGTCTGTTTATGCTTTATATGAAACTGGTGTTGAGGTTAACCTTTAACTTACCTGCTGGTGAATTCTTTTTTTGTTTTGTTTTGTTCTGTTCTTTATTAGGTACTCGCTTGAGTAGAGAAGAGTCAGCATTCTGATAGCAGTAAACTCCAAAAGCTATCAGTCAAACTTTCATGCGATTCTGCATGGTTGCCCGAGATAAAAATGACAAATATGACCCCATTTTTATTGCTGTTTACTGCCACGCCCACTTTGTTTGACAGGACAAACTGTGGACGACTCTGAGAGAAAGTTCCAATGAAGTATTAGCCTATTTGTAAAGCACAGATCTCACAGAGGTCAGCTTTTGAAGGACAGAGAGTTCTACATAGCCCTGAGAACAAGTTCAGAATCGGTTCTGGATTAGTTCTGGATTACAGACCAGCCGGATGGTGCTGAGCGTGAATTCTTGGCAGTTGAGCTGCAGGAAGCCGCTAAAGCAGCACAGCTGATTAACCGTTCATTAGAACATTGAGTTATGAGCCTGCAGAGTACACACACACACACACACATGAGGGATGCGGTGACAATGTGTTTGTTTGTATTATTGTTCTGTGGATGTTTACATGAGTCAATTCTGCATGGGTAATGTGTCTCAGGTGGCTAGTGCAGGTGTGTGTGTGTGTGTGTGTGTGTGTGTAAGCTCTTAAAGGACTTATTTCCACTTTGGCTTGCTCTCCTGACAGCTGGATGCGTCGTGGTGGTGGCAAAACTAGCAGATTGGACAAGCTGTGAGATCTCGAAAGCTTTTGATGCTGTCTATCTCTCTCTCTCTCACACACACACAAAATAAAAACAGATTTTTTCCTTTTCACTCCATCAGTGAGACAGCTTTTGTTTGTGTGTTTCTGAAAGACAGCGTGATAATGAAGGTGACGTTGTGACTGAGAGTCGAATTGAATGCTGTGCAGATCCTTTGCTAATTCTGTTCATCAGCAAATAAACATTGGTTCACGCTCACATTAATTACTGCCTTAATCTGAGTTTACACTGTACCATTTTCAGTTCATTAACCATTTGATTCTGCTAAGTCATCCTAGCATGACTGCTGAGCTTAGCATGTTGCTAGCATGTATTAAGAGAAATGTACTAAGAGAAACTCTAAATATATGTAAGACATATAGTTTTAATGTTAGCATTAGCGCTTTTCATATTAACTCAGGATTCAAATGTTACAAGCTAGCCAACTAGCTTAAATTTGGTCAGATATGCTATCATTAGCAGTGTGTTCATAAATTAACTCAATTCACCACAGGTAAAGCATTAATTCTCTTAGCACATTGTTGTTAATCTTTCCATTTTAGCATGTTAGCTCAGGAGTTCAGTTTGGTCTGATATGCGAGCATACTGTTAGCTTCCTGTTAGCATACTGTTAATTCTAAGTGTGTTTACAGAAGTACAAAGTTAGTTTTGCTTGGGCTTGGGTTATCATATGTTAGCTAACTAGCAAAAATATAAACACTGCTCTGAGCATGTTAACTCTGTTAGGTATGTGTTAAAGTTACAGAACATTCCTGTGTTTAGTGTTCAGTTTTTTCATTTTCACTCTCACAAGTTAGCTAACAAGATGAATTTGCTAAGTGAGGCTAGTTTCAATGTTAGCACCATTCTTAGCATGCTAAAGCTGTTACTAAGGTGTGTGTTGGTGTCATAGAATGTTAGCGTGATAAAGTTAGTGTACTGCACTGGAGCAAGAACATCGCTAACTCAGCAGCATAGCATGGATTTCACAGCTGTGTGATATCACAGTTTTATAAACAGGCGAAGGAGAAAAGCGATTCTGAGTGCAATGAAAAAAGCAGCTTTTAAAATCCAAATGAAAAGAAAAAATGAATGAAGGACAGCTTGTTATGGAGTGGATGAGCAAAAAAGGACAGCAGGACTGTTTTGTGTGTGTGTGTGTGTGTGTGTGTGTCCAGACTGTAGAGCGTCTCCATGGATATATTACTGTTTTTCTTTATTTTTCAAGGTCTGCTCGTCTGTCAGAGTGAGAAAAGCTGGAGGAGGGGACGCAGGAGGTCCTGTGTGTGTGTGTGTGTATTAGCGTTCAGCCAAAATTGAAAAAGTACATAATGCTCCTCCTTTAGCCCAAATGCAGTGGATGAATGTCGACATGGTTCGGCATCTGGTTGCTGTTTGATCTGAAAATTCTGATCTTTATCTTCCAGGTTATTCACCCGTCTTTAGTAATAACACATTTATAGCAGCTTTATAACACATTTATAACATATAAAACGTCTTTATACTCAAATTATGGCGTTATAAAACTGTCAAAGCACAAATTCCACTATAATTCCATTTACTAAAAGGAAAACTCCACCTGAGTCACCTTCAGGATGGGAATATTGAAATGCTTGTGAATTGTGTGGAATACTGAGATGTAAGGAATACTGAATTATCTGGAAAACTGAAATGTATGGAATACTGAGATCTAAGTAATACTGAAGTGTGTGGAGTACAGAAGTGTGTGGAATACTGAGATGTAAGGAATACTGAATTGTTTGGAACACTGAAGTGTGTGGAATATTGAAAAGTACTGAATGCTTTCCTGTTTCTTTTCATATGACAATGAGTGTGTGTTTGTGCAAGGATTGTTTTGCTAGTGAAAGAGAAAAGTGTGTGTGTGTTGAGGCTTTATATTGATATGCTCTCTCTCTCTCTCTCTCTCTCTCTCTCTCTCTCTCTCTGTCATTTTCTTTTTGCCAAAATCAATCCAATAATCCGATCCTCCCTCGTGTTTCCTGACCTTCACTTTCAGCCTCCTCTCTTTTATAATTTTATCTTTCCTCCATTCATGCTTTATTTTCTAACCCAATTTACTCTCTCTCTCTTCATTGCAGATGAATAATACATGCTCGAGATGTTAGCTTAGCGAATGTCAGCAGATGTGCTCTGCCTTTTCCACACACCATCAGACAGTTAGCATGTTAGCACACACTGTAGCATTAGCACACTGTCCCACTGTGCGCTACATCTGCACCTCAGTGGTTCATTATTCATCACCAATTAGCACAAAGATCACTGTTAAATGCTAGAGTGAGCATCACACCGCGATGCTTTTGGGATACACAGCCCTCATCACCTCAGCTAGCATGATTGTTAGCAACGTCTGTGTGGTGAAGGTAGCTTGCACTTCTAATATGAGCAAACTGATGTTGTTCAGGGTTTGAATTGTTTTGTTTTGTTTGTTTGTTTGTTTGTTTGTTTGTTTGTTTCTGGTTCATTAGTCAGTTGATTCCACTAAGTAATCCTAGCATAACTGTTAGCCCTGCTCTTAGTGTTCTGTTAATGTTAGTGTTAAAATTAGCATACTGTTAGCTCTTACAGTGTAATGAGTAGAATTCAATCTGTAGCCAGGCTGGTCTGACTGTTAGCTTGATAATTAGCATGTTGCTAACACTGTGCTTGTCGTGTTAGATGTTAGTGGTAATGTTTTCACAAGAGTTAGCTAATGAGTCAAATTTGCTCAGATTTGCTAGCAGTCTAATAACACACTGCTTTCCACTTGGGCTTGGATTATCATACATTAGCTAACTAGCACAAAGCATGCCAGCTAAATATGGTGTGTGTGTGTGTGTGTGTGTGTGTGTGTGTGTGTGTGTGTGTGGAGAGAGAGAGAGAGTTCTATTACTTTATGCCGGGAGAAACTGAACACCTCCCCTGGTGTTCACCAAATCAGTGCAATCTGGCTCTTACAGCAATGTGTGTGTGTGTGTGTGTGTGTGTGTGTGTGTAATGTTGGAGGGTCATATTTTTGTATTCGATCTCCAGTCAAGGACACACCACTGCCCTCGATCCCTGTGTCTGCCTGTCTGTCTCTCAGCTCTTCTTTCTTTTAAAAGTCTTCTTCATTTTCTTGATTATCCTTCATGTTCTTATTCCTTTTCTTCTTCTTCTTCTACATCATTATACTTCTTGTCTTCATTTTCTTTTTCTGGTTTTTCTTTCTTCTTCTCTCTTGCTGTCCTCTTCCCTTTTCTTCTTCTTCTTCTTCTTCTTCTTCTTCTTTTCTTTCTTTTCTTCTTCTTCTTTTCTCTGTCTCTTCTTCTTCTCCTGCTCCTCCTTCTTTTCTGTCTTCTCTCTTTTTTCTCTCTTCCTCCTCCTCCTCCTTCTTCTTCTTCTCTGTCTCTTATTTTTTTCTCTTCTTCTTCTTCTGTTCTCAGTGAGAGCTGCTCTGTAGATTCTGATTTTCTTTTTAAAAACTGTTTATAAATGTTTTAGTCATGAGGTCATAGTGAGGTTTTCCCTGAGTGTGTGTGCAGGTCAGTGGATCTTCTCTTCACCTCCTCACTGCTGTTAATGATGTCCATCTCGATTTAACATCCTCTAAATGTCCTTCAACTTGGATCCTGCAGCATTCCACACTCAGATATAACCACCACATCACACACCTTCATTATTACTTCAAAAAAATCTCACAGAATGTCATTCAGCATTAGTCCAAACACACACACACACACACACACACACACACACACACACACAGAGCTTCTGCTCTGCTATGTTAGCAATATCTTGGCTC
>JAOBAM010000021.1:926333-937764 GCA_025212355.1 Notarius kessleri
TTAATTTAAAAACACTTTAGCTTCATTTTCTTAATAACCTACAATAATTATTTACCCATGTTTGTAAAGTTTGGAGTAAAATATAATCGTCTATTAACTAAAATATTCCTTTTATTAAAAATGAAAAAGTTAATAACAAATATTCTTTTCTTAATAAACTTTTATGAATGTTTGTTCTTCCTCCATTTGCTTCTCTTTTCTTTCTCTCTCAGCAGCCTGTAAAAGAGAGAGAGCTCTGACTTCTTGTTAAATCTGTTTGTACACAATCGCACAGCAGCTCTTTCACATTCTACATCTGTTTTTGTGTTTTCAGTAATTGAGCTATGTTACTTCCACCTATAGTGAAGTCACGCGTCTTCCCGATATTGTACTTTATTGAGCCCTCTGCTGTCTAAACAACACAATTACAGTGAGGAAAAACTAAGAGATGAGTCAGCCTGATAATAATCATATTTATTTTTATTTCCTCAATTTGAATTGTCACAAATTTATATTGCCATTTATCATCACGAAGTATCGTTACACGCCTAATCAGATCTAAGTGTTTAATACAAGTGTAAATGAGTACGAAGATACAGTATTAATTTAGTCAATGAATATTTTGATGATGAGTATTCGTTGATGCTTTTTATTTAATGACTAAATGATAACAATTATTTAAATTATATTTTGGGAAAAGTTTTGCTCATTTTGCCCCGACGAGTAACAACCGGGTGAAACCACTGGCTCTGCTCAGGGAGACAAAAAGTGTATTTTTGGACCAAAGTAGGTTCAAAAATCTCACAGAGCCAGCAGATTTTGAATGTTGAGGTAAAAGTGTGTGTGTGCGCGTACGTGCGTGAACATGACAGATCTGTTATATTGGAATATTGGCAGTAAAAATCTAGTTATATTCACTCACTAACAAGACTTTTCACCAGAACTTAGTCCCTCATGTTGGTTATTCTATCTTAGCCCCGCCCACAAGCTGCAACCTGATTGGTCAGGAAGTTAAAAAAGCAAAGCTTTAGTGCCTTTTATTCTGGAAAGTTAAACTTTGGGAGTTAGTAAAGTTGTGTGTGTGTGTCTTTAAATTGTATTAAAGGCAGATGGAATCGATACTCCTCGGTTCTGATCCGATTACAGGAAGAGTTGCACTGTTCACTGAACAAACAACCAATCAGGTGATCAATACCCTTCTGTCCAAAATCCCACCGGACAACATGATCCTGAGCCTCTGTGTGTGTGTGTGTGTGTGTGTGTGTGCGCAGACTCAGACTTACACACAGTTACACCTTGTGTGTTCCAGTTTTCCGGAGGTGTGTAAATAGGCCGTGTGTCTTGAGCAGTGTTTGTGCTCCTGAGACGTTCAGTTTGTGAGACGGAGGAAACACCGCTGTCCTGATTTCTGCTCCGGTTCTGCTCTCATTCCCCGTGTGTGATGTAGATTGATGGGTTGTGTGAGATTCTCTCAGCGAGATTATTGTCCACGTGTCGAGTGCAGTGCTGTTATTGATGGTGAATCTCGTGGTTGTGTGTGAGTTATTTTCCCTCATGGTTTTGGCGCCGTGTCATCTTCAGTTCAAAAGTGTTTTAGGTTCATTTCTCAAAACCGTTTGTGGAAACAATGGACAGAAAAGTCCCCAAACATCCCCTGTGAACTTTACACTTTTAGACGTTTCACACATTTTTCACATATACTGTTTGTGTTTTTATTCAGTTCCTGATTCCCCACACGTAACGGTCACATTTGGGTTTATTTATTTATTTGTTTGTTTATTTTCTTACTTTTCCTTTCTTTAGTGATCACATGTGTGATGTAAGATTTGTTTACTTGAAAATATGCAATTTCAGGGCATCCCTCCATCTCTCCATCCATCACGCCATCCTTCCATCCCTCCATCATTCCATCCATCCCTCCATGAGTCTGTCACTCCAACCCTCCATCCCTCAATCCCTCCATTCTTCCATCACTCCATCCCATTATCCCTCCATCACTCCATCTGTCCATTCTTCCATCACTCCATCTCTCTATCTCTCCATCTCTCTCAGCTCTTTGTAACATTGAGGAAATCCTCGTCTACTTTCAGTTTTATAAGAGTGAACTAACCACAGACTCCGGAACACAACATCCGTCTGTACCTGATCACAGAAATGTGTTTTTTTTCGCTGACAGGTTTTTTAAATAATTTATGATGAATTAAAGAATAAAAACCCTAAGACCAGGTCTGGGATGAAAAAGAAGTCCATGATTAAATTAAACATCTGAACTTGCTGTAGGACGAGTAAAATGATCATTCAGCTCACGTCTCTGTGTAGAGCGACTCGTCCTAATCACTGACTTTTCTATTTCCTCCATTCCAGATCTTTCTCTGGACTCTCATCTTTTTTGCATTACCTCAGTCTGAGACTTCTCTCTCTCTCTCTCTCTCTCTTTCTCTCTCTCTCTCTCTCTCTCTCTCGCTGTCACAGTGTAATGTGATCTAATATTCCTGCTGACTGTGCCCCTCCGCCCCTCCGCCCCCCATCTTTCCTGCAGTTCCTCTTTTCCGTGATGTTGTAGTGTTTCCTCGGTGATATTATCATAGCCACCCACACAGACTTGTTATTTATTCTAATCATATAAACACGCAGTACAGCCTTTCCTCATCCCCGATATGATAATCCATTATCACACACCTCACGCCAGTAAACTTGAGCTCAGAGACAAAGGAGATCTGTCAACGATGACGGCTCAGTCCATCAGTCCATCACTCCATATTATTTTTATCATATGCCTGGCACTCGTTAGGGCGGTGCTGTCATTTTGTCACTCAAGACAGTGACAATAATCTTTTCAAGTGTGCCAATACTTACGGACAGCACATTAAAGAATGCTGTTATGTTTTTAATTAAATGAAAATCTCCCCACTCTCTCTGTCTCTCCATCTGTGCAGAAGTACAGGTATCAGGATGAGGAGACTCCGCCCCTGGAGCATAGCCCCGCCCACTTGGCCCACAGTAAAAGTGCTGAGATGCTGCACATGAGTGACAAGAACCTGGCTGCTATGGACACCATGCACGGCTACGCACCACACACACACATCTCTCCTGTGAAGGTAACCACACACACACACACACACACACATGGTGGTGTTGAATAAGAAAAGATAACGGCTCCATGAAGCTGATCCTCACACTCAGGTGTCTTCACTTAATGAGCAGAATGGAATGAACTGTAATTAAAAACACGTGGCTCGTTTAAATCGTCTCTGTGTGTTCATTCTAGTCCCATACTCTCAGATCTTACACCAGGAGTGTTAAACACGTTTTAGTTCCCAGGCCATGTTCTAAACTCATCATGGCGTTCTGCTTTATTGGCTTGGTTCCGGTGTGAGGTTCCGTAACAGAATTACACACTGACCTTCCTGCTGTACCTCCACTGATCTCCTTATTACTGTCCAGGAGCTTATATTTACAGCGCAGCGCGGCTCAGTGCTCCACTCTGATTGGTCAGGAGAGCTGCAGTGTTTCTGTATAACACTGCGACTCAGACTGTAGCGCCGGCCCTGTAAATAAATATAAATATAACCATAAATATATTTATTATTATTTATAGAGCTTTGTGGGTTTTGTTTGAGATGTACATGATCCTTTTCCTTTTTCCGGTTCCATTTCATTTTACCGCAGCTGATCAATCTGATCGTCATTTCATATCTCGTATTAGTTTCTCCCGTCTCCAGGCGCAGGACGCCGTCCTGTCATGCCTGAAATAAACGTTTTGTTTTTCTCGTAATGCCACTTCCTGTCGCGTGTTAATCCCATACAGCGGTGGAAATGAAATGCTGAAAAAACGACTGATCGCAAAGAAGTGAATAAGAAATGAAGCAGACTGAATATCAGGAGATCAGCTGGCGCTTTTTGATGATGTCATCACACTGTTCATTATCGGGATGTTGGACAGAACAGCAGCTGTGGAACACACAACATTCACATCCCTCTCTCCATCTTTCTTTCTCTACTCACAATTTCTCTTTGTTTGATCTTTTATCCTTCTTTTTCTTTATCCATCCATCCACTGCTCCTCTGCCTCTCTCTGTCTTTCTCTCACTTTTTAACCTCCATCTCTTTGAGGCCGTTCTCTCGTCTGTTCTTTGTTTCTTTCACCACTCTTTCAAACTCTTTTTCCATTTATCCATCTTTCTCTCTGTTCTCATCCTTTATTTTTTCTATCTCTAAATCCTTTTAACTCTCAAACTCTCTCTGTCTCTCTCCATCGCTCTCTCTCTCTGACTCTCACTGTCCTTCTATTCCTTCATCTTTTCTATCTCTCTCTCTTCATGCCTCATCCTTCTATCTTTAACTTTTTCATCAATTTCTTTCTTTCTTTCACTGTCTCTCTCCTGCTTCCATTTCTCGATCTTTTTTTGCTTCATCCTTCTCTCTTTCTCTCTCTCATTTCTAAACCTGGGATTTTTCATTTACACTTCCCCTCTGTCTCTCCATCATGACCTTTCCTTCTATTCTCATCCCCTGTTTATTCTGCCAGCAGTTCCACTAGGTGTGTGAGAATCACACTGTGTGTGTGTGTGTGTGTGTTCTGTGCAGTGTACACCTCATGGAGCCATGCTGTGTTGTGTGTGTGTGTGTGTGTGTGTGTGTGTGTGTATGTATGTGTGTGTGCAGTGTACACCTCATGGAGCCACGCTGTGTAGTGTGTGTGTGTGTGTTTACAGGCTGAATTTATCCACACACTGTTGTTCAAAAACGAGTTCTAACTGTTAAAGTAAATAAAGGTCATGTAGGGGTTGCGTCCCAAACGCCTCTATAGTAGTGTTCATACTAACCAGTGACACTGGTCGAGCTTTGTTTATGAGTCAACTCTGTTGTAGGTATAAGTTCAGGTGGAGCTGGACATTTTCTCTGCCCTTCCTGTGTGAGACGCTCTCTCACTTCAGCAGTTTGTTGCTCATTCAATCATTTGAATCAGACTGAGCAAGATGATTGGATGAGATTTTTACAGATCTGCGTTCATGGAGTTATTTTTCTCTGTATTATCAGAGCATTTGATTTATTCATCGATGTCCGGATGGAAAGATAATTTCAAGAACTAGAACAAAAAATGCTTCTGAAAAGAATCACTGACCCTGACTTTAAAACGAGCCTCAGAATATTTACTGAAAGCCATTCTGCATTTTACTTCCTGGTCATGTGATCAGCCACCAGCCGATGAAATGGGAGGATAGTAAACCCTAAATGAAGAGCTGTATTGGGTAGAAAAACAGCAATAAACACACACACACACAGTGCTGAATAAATTAACCCCTCCATTATGACTCCATGATCCTGCTCATGGTGTAATACTATAAGAAATATTGATGTGTGTGCTACATGGGTTATCAAGTCAGACTCCACCTACACACACACACACACACACACACACACTATACTGTACATTCTAAATTTAAACATACAGTGAGCATAATACTATAAAAATGTTTTCAAGGTCAGCCTCCAGCCACCTACACACACACACACTACACAGTTACTGGCTGATGGACACACCACCCCACAGTGCTTTGAGAGTTTCTTCCTCTGTGTGTGTTGTGTGGTGTTAGTATGTGTTTTCCATGAAGACAGATGGTACCACAGAGAGAGAGAGAGAGAGAGAATCATGTGACCTCTCAGTCAGTCTAATATTGAAGCTGATTTAAACATCCATATCACACACACACACACACACACACCTGTTTCAGCCGTGCATGTGCACACTTTGTAATGATCTAACGTGTTTTTAGGATTGTAATAATAATAAAACTTCAGAGGCGACTTTGAAAAATGATTGTGTGGGCTAGAAAATTAGCTCCGCCCCCAACTGAAGCCCTGTGCTCAGCTCCGCCCCTTTCAAGGGTGTGCCAGAATACATTATTATTATTATTATTATTATTATTATTATTATTATTAATCTTACCTAATGCACCTTTAAAATATTAATGATGAAAAAATCCAACTTTACAATTTTTATGTAATTCTGTCCTTTCTGGGGCTGAAAGAGAAAGAAGAGTTGAACATAATTAGAGCGCCATCTGCTGGTTAAACAGAGAATCGTGCAATGAAACCCTGCGAGCTGCGACCTCTAGTGGGCAGTACTGGAACTGCAGACAGGGTTCAATTTATTTTTAATTATAAAATAATCACTAAGTCATATTTTTCTACAAATGTAATTATCTAAACTGACTAAAAACCACTCAACATTGAAATAGTGAGCATTTTATAGCCACTATGTCTCTACATCAAAATCCAGATTAAAAGCGTCAGACATTAATCTGTCACATTATTAGTTATTTGGTGTTTAAATTTGTTGTCAAATGTTTTTGTTGTTGCTTTTTGATCCTTTGATTTGATGTGTTGTTTCATAAATGCGATGCTTTGACTTTTTAATATTTAAAAATTGCTCTCAAAATGAAAAAGAAGTATATATAATGTATATATGCACAGATGAATGTTATTGACTTATTTCAGAATAATTCTTTCAGTGGTCTGATTTTCAGACATGAAAAATCTTTGATTTGGTGAAAAAAATTCTATCAGTTTCCTGATTTTTTTTCCTGGGACCACAATGGAAATAAGTGTTTTTACACTTTATTGTGTTTTCCTTGGTTTAGTTTCATGTTTGTCAGTTGTATTGTATTTGTCAACTTTATTTCTGATTTGTGTGGGATTTTTACCTGAATAAATTCTATCTTCCTGATTGTGGAAATCAGATGTAAACTCATTCTGAAAGCAAGTCTGCCACAAGAGCAAATAAATAAAATGAGGATACAAACAGGTGCAATCAATAAATAAATAAATACTTAAAATAATTAAATTAAATGTAAACACAGAGCAGAAGCATGTGTTATAGTGTATAGCACAGTTACATAATCATTTATACATTTAACATCAGACCTGTTAAAGCTCTTCACACGTCTCAGGAGTCCGATCTGATCAGTCTGATCTACATCACGTGTGCATGGATCTACAGCGACATTAGAGTAAGAAAAGAAGGTGTGTGTGTGGAAATGAAAGACAAAGCAATATTTTCTTTTATCATTTCTGACTCCTCCTCCTTCATATTTTCCACATCACCCCTCCGATGTCTCACCCTCAACCCGAAACCCCTCAGAACCACCCAGCACTCAGACTGCACTGAACTCAGACCGACAGTCACACTGCACTTTTCATCAGTGTGGTTTTCACCAGACACCCTGAACCCCACACCCTAAACCTTACACCCTGAACCTTACACCCTGAACCTTACACCCTGAACCCCACACCCTGAACCTTACACCCTGAACCCCACACTCTGAACCTTACATCCTGAACCCCACACCCTGAAATTACATCCTGAACCCCACACCCTGAACCTTACACCCTGAACCCCACACCCTGAACCTTACACCCTGAATCCCACACCCTGAACCTTACACCCTGAACCCCACACCCTAAACCCTACACTCTAAACTCCACACCCTGAACCCCACACCCTGAGCCTTACACCCTGAACCCCGCACCCTGAACCTTACACTCTAAACTCCACACCCTAAACCCCACACCATAAACCCCACACCTTGAACCCTACACCCTATACCACACACCCTAAACCCCACACCATAAACCCCACACCTTGAACCCTACACCCTATACCACACACCCTAAACCACACACCTTGAACCCCACACCCTATACCACACACCTTGAACCCTACACTCTAACCTGAATTTATTATTTGCATCCTGACCTCTGACAGTTTCTGTCGATGTGTTTTGATGTAACTGTGACAGGTTTAATCGTGTTACAAGTCAGATTTCAATTTTCTATAATGTCTCTCTCTCTCTCTCTCTCTCTCTCTCTCTCTCACACACACACATACACTAACCCCGCCCCTTTTCTCCCTGTGTTTAATATGTTGCCCTGCTTGGATCCCCTGCTGTTTTGATTTAAATGTATTTTGCACGCTTCTCTCCCCGATGTTGGGTTTATCCTCCCTGCTGTGTTTGTGTTTGTTTTGCAGCCCGTGTTGCTCTCTGCCGG
Organism: Notarius kessleri; assembly: GCA_025212355.1. Taxonomy (NCBI): domain Eukaryota; kingdom Metazoa; phylum Chordata; class Actinopteri; order Siluriformes; family Ariidae; genus Notarius; species Notarius kessleri. The sequence continues at coordinate 934,365 of JAOBAM010000021.1, forward strand.
TCACACACCGCTCTACACCTCCGCCGTCTCCACACTGGTAAGACTGAGAGAGAGAGAGAGAGAGAGAGAGAGAGAGAGAGCGAGAGAGAGAGAGAGAGAATGAATATTCTGGGCGCAGTGCTGCCTTCTGCTGGACAACTGACACTGTTACACCAGAAAAGTGAAACTGGAGACAGACAGATATGACACAGAATCTGTCTTTCTGTCTGTCTGATCATCTGTCTGTCGGAGTATCTGTCTGTCTGTCTAATCATCTGTCTGTCTAATCTTCTGTCTGTCTGATCATCTGTCTGTCTGAGTATCTGTCTGTCTGTCTAATCATCTGTCAGTCTGATTATCTGTCTGTCTGAGTATCTGTCTGTCTAATCATCTGTCTGTATGTCTGTTCATCTATCTGTCTAATACCTTGAATAGTTTTATATAAATCATCAAATAGTTTAGTTCAGTAAAGGGATATTATTACAGGGTCTCACACACACACACACACCCACACACACACACACACACACACACACACACACACACACACACACACTTTATTTCAGTGAGATTTAAGCAGTGAGATCCCAGTCTCCATGGCAACACTATGACTGCTCAGTTTCCAAAAAAAGTTTCACTGCTCGTGTCCCAAGCCATTCCATGTTCACTGTGTAGTGTAGGGCGTGTGGTTTGGGACACACCCACTGTGGGGTGATGATGGTGACGTGTTAGTGAGGGAGTTCAGGTGGCCTACAGAGTGAACAGTGAGTACAGTGTGTGGTTTGGGACACGCCCACTGTGAGTGCTCTTGAATGAAGGTCACGTTTTGGACATCAGGGGAGACCACCACATCACACACACACACACACACACACACACTCTATAATCTCCAGCAGGAGGTTTAGACAGTGAGTTCCCATCTCTGTGACGACCATGTGGCTGCCCCTGACATTTGAGAGAGAGAGTCTGAAACACAGTGCACACACACACACACGCAATCAGGATCTGTGTGTAAATGTACAAATAGTTCAGCTCTAAATCTTTACTTTCCTCATGGTTTAAGAAGATCATTTGTGTTTTTGTTGTATTTTAAAGTTGTATTTAAAGTTTTTACTGTTTCTCTCTCGTTAAAGTATGGCTAAAGCATTGGCACCCTGGTCATCATTTAACACTTTTAGATTATAAATAAACTTTTTTTTTTTAATTCAGGGTACTATTTTACTAATTTAACAAATGCAACACAATCTGCTCAGAAGCTCCTAGTTTTATTAGTAGTGTCATGTGACAGGAAATTGACACAGGGGCCGGATCAGTTTTCTTGGACCAAAGGTTCCTGTATTACATTCAGAGAAAATGATGTGCTGCTTGTCTTCACTTCATCTGGGTGCTGTATAAAGTCTGCAGTGCAGTGTGTGTTTGGGAGGGCAGGCAGTACATTAAGTGTAGAATGCTGTAGGCTGTTTCCCTAATATCTGTATCTCAGTGGAGGAATTTAATATATTAATTTGAGTTTACTACACACTCTGTGTGTGTGTGTGTGTGTGTGTGTGTGTGTGTGTGTGTGTGAGAGAGAGAGAGAGAGAGATTATTCCACAGCATTTTACCAGTGTTTAGACTTTTTGTTCATCTTTGATATGATCCCAGAGTTCTGAGTATCAACTGATCCGATCTCCACAGTGACACTCGGATCTCTGTGAGTCTGTGAGTGAGTGCAGGTTTACTGCATGATGCTACACTGGTGGCTATAAACAAACGTCCATTGGCTATTAGCTACATTAGCCTCGGAGCTGCAGTGCACAATAAAGGACAGTTCATACACTGAACACATCTCGACTGATTGTTCATTTTAATGAAAAGAAAAGCTCGAGGATCTTCATTATAATCCGGGAGCATGATGTGAGAAAGTGCTGTATCGGTTAAATCATTTTAAATGTACGAAACAACATGGTAACATTAGGAATGAGCTAAAATGAGTTGGTAAATATTATTGTATGGCTCGTCCTGTATTTACCTCATGATGCGTGTGTTGACTTTCCTTCATGCCTAACTGTTTTCCTTAAAGGTACCATGTGTAAGAATTTGTAAAAATTGATGTTTAAAACAGACCAAATATTCACCAAAATTATCAACAGGGTGTGAAGAAGTAACAGCTTTGACGTTATGTCAAAGACATCTATGTAGAGTGTTGCACAGATATCTTCCGAAGTTAGCACAGTAACCAGCTAGCACCGAGACAAGACGCACCGTTCATCTCGTAATACCACTTTGTACCTCAAGAGGCGATAGTGAGTCACTGTAGTGTCCAGTCTGTCCTCAATCCAACATGAGAGGAGAAGTTGTTGTGCACGTGATGTCACTGTGCTGTGAGACCCCCTGAGTGTCAGAGTTATCTTTCAGATGTTTTGCGATTGACTGAACAAACAGATTCAACCAGAAATCAGAACAATCTTTTTACAGACCACAGACAGCTAAAGAAAAGAGAGAAGAGTTGGTGCTGAATCCCACAGAAACACGGTTCGGTCCCTGAATCCCACAGAAACACCTGGGATCCAGGAACCGAACCGTGGCTTTGCGGTGACCATTTTGTGTCGAATATGTTGGAACTTTGGAGAAGGGAAGAGGGATCGTACTGGGAGAAACTCAATCACAATGCCAAGTAATGCTATTTGGACAGAATAAAGGGAGCCGACTGGAAATAACGATCATTGTATAAATTGCTGTGAATTCGAAACCAGATTACTCACCAACACTTTGTCACATGGAGAAATCACTGAGTAAATTCTGCTCTTTATTCTGATATGTAGCTCGATGTGAAGTGAGACAGACTTGGGTGAAGAATTTTGTAAAGATGTTACTTTGCAGTAGTTTGATCTGTTTACATAACGTGATTACTCCAGTGTGTATAAATAGTGTACAAACGTGGCACACATCATTATAAAGCCCCAGTTCTGCTTGTGATGCATGTCTCATTTCTCATTGGGCTTCACCTCGCTGTGATGAAGACTTTGTGAGCAATTTAACTGAGTATAACCCAGTGGTGAACTGTTCCTATTAGAGCTGGGACTTGAGCTCAGCCAAAACTTCGCCAGACACCAAAAAGGCAACAGGGTAAAGGATTTTGTAAGGGATTAGCGTCAGGCTGCCAGGTCGCTCCGTTGTGTGTAGCTATTGATGTTGATTTTAAAAGTAACTCAGTAAATTACACAGGGAAATTAATCCTTAAGTCTGAGTGAAAAATACTGTGGCAAGCGTGCAGCGTGGAAGAAGAGTCTGGAGACAGAAATCTTAGTTTCTTGGTCGTTAGCCTGCGTTACTTGCTCTCGATAGCACTGGCTTGACCGCTTTATTAGCATTTGCTAACACTACTGATGAACGCTACACTGGCTGGAAGGTGACTTCACTGCTGCGCTGACGGCGCCGA